>JAPDDN010000158.1:0-79068 GCA_027422405.1 Ptychobarbus kaznakovi
TAATAAAGTGGCCAGTGAGTGTATATATATTTAGTTATTTATTTTGTGTTATGGAATTTAGGACTGCATTTATTTGATCAAATATACAGTATGTGAAGCTGAATTTACAGCAGCCTTTACTCCAGTTTTCAGTGTCACATGATCCTTCAGAAATCCTTCTGATATGCTCATTTGGTGTATAGACTTTCAAAAAATAATACCCTGACAAATATTTACTGCTGTCTGCCAGAACTTCACTATGTATCGTCTGATCTGCCAGAGTTCATTCAAGTCTCAGTTGTTCTTTGTGAGTCCAACCAAGTCACAGTTGATCATCATGAGATCAATCAAGTCATAGTTGATCTTCATGAATCAGGTCAAATTGCAATTGATCATCACGAGTCAAGTCAAGTCACAGCTAGTCTTCACGAGTCAAGTCCAGTCACAGTTAATCTTCACGAGTCAAGTCCAGTCACAGTTAATCTTCACGAGTCAAGTCCAGTCACAGTTAATCTTCACGAGTCAAGTCATGTCTCAACTGATCGTCACGAGGCAAGTCACGTCTCCGTTGACCTTCCAGAGTCTCTTCACGTCTCCGCTGACCTTCCAGAGACTCTTCACGTCTCCGCTGACCTTCCAGAGTATTCTTCATCGTCTCCGTAACTTCTCTTTCACATCTCCTCTGATCTTCCAGAGTCTCATCATGTCTCTGCTGACCTTCCAGAGTCTCTTCACGTCACCACTGATCATCCAGAGTCACACCGTGCCACAGCTGATCAGCCAGAGTCTTGTCACGTCCTGTCTGCCACACCCAGATATTCAAGGTCAGTCCTTCAGTATCCTAGTCTGGTTTCCAATGTGAGGAATGCACCACTGGTGTCTGCACGTGCAGCTGGTATCCCCAAACCAGCTCACTTTAACCCTCCTGTTCCTGAACTAATTACCCTGCCCGAAGTGCTTCCCATGATGGGGATCGCTTTATGTTGCATTTGGGCTGCGTACACCATTTCAGAACTGCCCACTGCCCGCTGCAGCTTCTCCAGAGGTGGCTGCACATGCTGCAGAACCCCCCGAAGTGGCGGTGCTCGCTTCAGCTCCTTTTATGGTGGTGGTGCCCAGCAATGTACTCTTAGCCTGTCGTGTCGTGATCAAAGAGACTGTTACCACTGTAGAACCTCCAGAGGTGGCGGCAACTGCTGCAGAACCTTCGGAGGTGTCCGTGGTATCCACTCACCCACTCTTTGTCTGTCCTGTCGCAGCCAGAAGGGCTGTCCCTGAACTCCTGTCCTGTCCTGCCATGGCTATGGAGGCCGTCTGCGAATCCTCGTCCTGTCCTGTCACGTCTATGGAGGTCGTCTGCAAATTCTCGTCCTGTCGTGGCTACAGAGGCCACTTATGAACTTTTGCCCTGTTGTGAACCAGCCGAGGAGGCCATCTCTGAACTCTCGTCCTGTGCTGAATCAGCCATGATGGCTGATTTTGAACTGTGCATTCGTTTAGTCTCATCTAATGTATCATGTTTTGAACCATTTGTCCTGCCTGTTTGCATCAAGGAATCTAAACTTGAGTTGTCTATCTAGTCGATTTAAGCATTGTGTCTGATGTTGAACCATGCATTTGTCCCATTTCAATCTATGAATCTGTTTTTTGCCCCACTAGTCCAGTCACGACCCCAGAAACTTTATCTGATCTCCCTGTAGGCTCTAGTAGCCTTGTCACAGCCCAAGGACCCGCCATTGAGCTATTAACCTTGCCTGTCACTAACTCCGAAACCATAAATGCACTCTATGTCTGTCCCGTTTCGACCAATGAACCTGATTATGAACTGTTTGCCCGCTCAGTTGTCATCAGGGAAAATATTGATGGCATCCTATGTTCCCTGCCTTGGTCCTTGAAACCGTAGATGCTCTCTCTGTCTCTTGTGTTTCTGTTTTTCCTAGACTCCAATCCCTGCTGTGGGCTCCTGCTCTGTCTGCTCCTCCGTGGGGGTCTTCTGCTCTGTCTATTCCGCATTGGTGGGCTCCTGCTCTGTCTGCTCCGCCGTGGAGGTCTTCTGCCACGTCTGTTCCACCGTGGTGTCTTCTGTCCTGCTCTGTGGTCTTCTGCTCCGCCGTGGGGATCCTCGGGCCGGTCTGCATTGCTATGGTGGTTCTCTACTCCACCCGTTTTGCCGGCTCCATCATGGTCCCCTGTTTTGCCGGTCCTGCCTCAGTCCCAAGATCTTACACCTTTAAATGAACCTTGCCCACCGTCCCTCCCCTGTTCCGCCTCTGCTCCACCACCCTCCTGGATTGTGTAATGTTTGGAGTGTCTGGAAGCCACTCCTTGGGGGAGGGGGCTCTGTCATGAATCAGGTCCATGGACTTCCATTCGCTCGCCACCAGAGTTCACTCCTCCATCACATTGACTTTCACACCACACAGACTGTTACATATTACCCTGGACCACATTTCCCAGCAGCCATTTCACTAATCACATGCTCACACCTGAGAACTATCACACAATCACACACCCTACATAAACCATGGACTTCCTTTCACAGATCGCCGAGTATTGTTCTGAGTATAGCACTCCCCCAGTGTTAGCTGCCTTTCCGAGCCATTCAGTGTTTCTGTTTAGTTCCAGTATTGTTCTGCATTTATTACTCTCCTAGTTTTAGCTGCGATACGGAACCCACTTAGTTGTCTTAGTCTTGCATTGTCTGTGTTCCCGGGTTTTGATTCTTGCCCGTGTTTTCTGGATTAACCCTTCGTCTTTCCGTTTGTACTCTGTCTGCCCCTGCTTGGACTATTTCTCGTGTTCTCGGATTACCCCTCTTGTCTAAACACTTTGGATATTGTTCGCCGATCGACGAACCACGCATGGCCTTGGAATACTCGTGTCTTGTCCTCAACATATCTGTTAACTGATGTTTGACCCTGCTTGTGTTTTGACCATGTCTCTGTTTGATAAAAGCTTGCACATGGATCCGAACACCTCATCTCTTGTTGTCTCTGTTACAACTGTAGTATAAAGTGTGACAACTAACCTCAGTCTCCTTTTCCCCATTTGATCTTAAAATTTGATTCAGCAAACAGGTCTGTGGCATACAGTAACAGTATAAAAGCACACAATGTAGGATCAATTCTCAGTTTGAAACTGTAGTACTATTCATCAAACCTCATCATCTGCTCTTATCAGATCAGAGTCAGACCTCACCTGGTCTACTGTGACAGGACAGGATTGATGACAGTGAGTTCATCTGGCTAAGAGATGCGTGTACTGCACACCTCTCTGTGTGAAGAATCTATGAGATGAGATAGATTCAGACAGTTAATAGTCACGCTGCCAAGTCACTGAGGGAGATTCACAATGACAGCTGCAGATAACAAGCTTTACCCAATCAGCTGGAGAAAAAGAAAAAGTGAGAGAGACAGAGAGTTAATAGACAACTGCTGTTTATGTAGTTTAGCAATGTGTGTAGTTTTGTGAACAAAATCTGTCAAACAGTAATCAGTGATAATTATTATTATTATTAAAATGTAGAATATGCATTTTATGTTTTTGAATATTTAAAAATCAACAGTTTTGTCTAGCACTAACCCAGTGCCTTTTAAACTACTGGATGTTCACGTTTATTTGCTTAGAGCATTTTCATGATACACATCGTTGCTGTCACGGCGCGGCGTGGAAGCCCGTGGAAAAATGGAGATCTGGGTCCAAATGCAGGTAAGCTTCTTTACTTTATTAAATCAAAAGCCAACAGGCAAAAACAAAACAATAATCAAGAACGGGACACCCCAGACGGCAACGTAGTGCTGGTGTCCCGAGTGCACGAAACCGAATGTAATCGGTCAGATAATAAACACAGTGAAATACAAACATGCACATGTGAGTGCTGGTAAATGTAATCTCGGCAGGCAGAGGGACGGGGCTGAGGTGCATAAATAGTCCACACATTGGCAACAGCTGAGAGTGATGAGTAGGTGCACAGGTGTGTGGAGTGAAGTGATGAGTGGGTGCACAGGTGTGTGGAGTGAAGTGATGAGTGGGTGCACAGGTGTGTGGAGTGAAGTGATGAGTCCAGGAGGAAGGGAGGTAGCGCCCTCTGGCGGTGAGAGGGAGGACGCCGGGCCTGGACTCCTGACACTTGCAAAGCAGCTTTACAGAAAATAAATGTCTCTACATTATATGTAGTAGTGTTGTATTGCAGTGTTGCAATCTGATTGGAGATTGTGATTTTCGAAAATGATTACCAATTTGGTGTCATAAGGAACGAGTGAAAAATCTTGTTGCAGAAAGAAACCTCAAGCTAAGTTCAGCCTGAGATTGGCATGACGTCTTCTGTTTGGCCTCGGAGACCGGTAAGTCATTAACCTTAAACTCATAAAGAGTTAACCAGCATGGGCAGCGAGTCTGTTAAGCACAGCTGAAGGCGTTGAGATCCAATTGCTTTATTAAAGAAGGCTGGAGTTACTGTAAAGCGTGGCATCAGCAAGGCCAAGGTTATATGTTTGTTTCCCAGGGATGCACTAAATAACACGTATTTAATACTTAGGGTTTGCTAAGTACATATTTGTAAATTGATGGAAAACAGGAAGAGTTGTTGGATGGGACATATAAGCCTGCTTGTTGGATCCAGTAGTGGATGGGTGTTCAATCCAGTCAGCATGCGTCCAGTTGTTTAATGGTCTAGATCCAAGCTACTTTCACAGTCTTAAAATGTCCTGTTCATACCACAGCCTTCAGTAGAGGATTGAATACTGTCTATTTGAACTTGCAACTGAAGTCAACCCTGTATTTTGTTTGTGACTTTCACCTGTAACAGTGACTAAAGGAAAATCAAAGATAGCCATGTTCAAAACTGTAAAGTCTTATAGCATTTGACATGACAAAAGTTCAACTGAGGTGCAGTTTCAACCGTCAAGATCTAATTAAAGAACGGCATGCTTTTATACCTCTGTAAAGAGCAAAGCATTTGAGTCACACGCAGACCACAAAACTGCCTGAAGCAGCTCTGGTGGAATAGAGTGACTGGATTTAACTTTTACTTCAGATGAAATAAGGCCCATATCTGCATCCTTGTAAGTCTTACACATATAAAACCTGCAAGATGCATATGTGCAGCTGTGAACATGACTGACAACTGTTTGTCCAGTATGGCTCCGCTCACACAACAGGGCTTCCCTGACAATAGAGTTGTGAGTGTTGAAAATGTATTTGCATCTGAAAGCTTCGGCAGCTGACTTGCTTCGCTGCCCTATCAGGCAGTGCTGCTTCTAAAATTTATCAGACGAAGGAATCTTAGTCCACAAGATGTGACACAATCATCAAATTCAGACATGCTTTGCTGGCTTCCTCCCTTTCTGTGCTGCCCATGGAGGCGGCATTTTTCAACTTTTGGACGCAGCCTTTAAATCAGCTGGTTTAAGTGTGTTTGTTTTGGGTTGGAGGAGCTGAACTTTGCAGAACAGTAGATCTGCAGGAACAGGATTGGGCACCCCTGTGTAGAGCATGACTACAACATTGGCTTAAAAACATAGGGAGATTTTGAATCCAAAAAGAAGGTAAACTGCTCAAAAGGCAGGTCAGCGTGGTAGCAAAATTACAACACCTTATTAGTGACTTTGTGAATTCCCTAGTGAGAAAAGTGCTCATTAAAAATCAGATATTAAGAGACTGGCAAAAAGAGCCTCGTGTTTTAGGATAATTTTAAATGTACATGTTTTTCTGTAGCACCTTTAAATGGTTAATTTTCTAGAAGTCTCATATTTGAATAGCAATACACAAGATGAGAAGAATGGAAGTGGCATTACCTTATTGGTTTTCAAAGACCACCATTCATTGTTTAGAAATATGTATCATGCAAATTGCATGCAAAAACATCAAAGAATATGTTAGACTCATGCTTTTAAAGTGCACAGTTCATCACAGGCAGAGTTATTTTTGAGCAGTATTACTGCAAATGCTTTGTTTTCTATTTGCATATAATGGCACTATTTATATTCCAAACTACTCTTTACTGTGCTGTTACTTTTTTTAGCATTCAGAAACTTCTGTGTGTTTGCTATTGCATTAGGAACTAGCATTCACCAGCAGTCAGTTTGTTTTTGAAATTCTAATCATACATTTCTTTCATAAAATTGTGCCATTTAAATGCCATGAGCTTTTAAAAATCCATAAAAGCAATGTAGGATTAACGCAACCCTGATGTTTATGAAACATCCTAGAGAATAAATAGATGATCTGTGCCTGATTGCAGATTTAACACAGAACCAGGAACCAGGACATAGCTTAATGTCAATACATTTTTTTTCAGCTCGTGGTTTATGAGAACAATATTTTCCTATGCAGAGCAATGGTCTATGGCCTTCTGATGGAACAATTGACCTATTGGTAAGCCCCTCCCCTCGAACGCAGACTAGCCAATGGCAGTCGAGTATCAGTTGCACAGGGAACTCAGACATCTTTAGGTTTCAGCGCCATAGAGAAACATCGGAGGATCCGAAGCTCGCATCGGTTTATGGGGTTTATGCTTCATAAATGTACAAACGATGTGCCCCTGGGGTGCTTGTAGACTAATTCCAGGTATCCTGAAAGGATGGGCAATATAATTAATTTTATTAAATTTCCTGAATCCAAACAAAACAGACCAAACAGTGTCTTTTGTTAAGTGTGAGCCAAAATCATTACAATTACAAGAACCGAAGACTTAAACTACTTCAGTCTGTGTGCATTGAATTTATTTAATACACGAGTTTCACAATTTGAGTTGAATTACTGAAATAAATGAACTTTTCCACGACATTCTAATTTATTGAGATGCACCTGTATATATATTGCAATATATATTTATATATATATATAATTGCTAAAATATTCATATTTTACTATACACTACTTTGATCTTTCCTTTCTTCTGCATATTTGATAGATAGATAGATAGATAATTATATAAATTGTAAGATTATTATATTATAAGATTATTGTTTATTATAATCAATGACGAAAAGTCAATATTTTACCACATTGTTTTCTTCGATTTCACAGTGATCCGTGGTATTCAGGTTTAGCCCCTCATAAAAGACTATACAAAAGACAATGATTTTCATATATTCTTTCACATATTGTAATGTTAATATTCAATCTCAAAGCTGGTTGATTTGGTTCAGAAACTCTTATGTTGAATTTTTTTATATATCCCTATGGAGAACATGATTTTGAATAACTTGTAAGCAAGAAAAAGTGGGCAGCTGCTCTCAATTAGTGACCTGCAGGTCCTCTCCTGGTTCATCTTCATTTTTCCTTTCTCCATGTGACCTGAACAACCTCAACTTTTTCTCTAACTTTTGTCTTTTTAAGCCACAACACCCTCTGTCGCTTTACTAATAATTTTTCGTGGACTGCCATGCAATGCCTCTATCTTTAATTACAATCACATATGAAGACGGGGTGGGGGAGGATACGGCAGAGGAAGTGAGAGAGGAGCTATGCACTACTTTGATCTTTCTTTTCTTCTGCGTTGCCTTGTCTGTTGGAAATAAAAAAGAACAGATTAATGGTTGCTCAAAGCTGTGCTTCTTTATTCTATATTTACACTATTAGAAAAGCCTGTTCAAGTTTCTTTATTTGTCACATAATAAATTTACAGGGTATAATCAGAAGTGAAATGTAGATCAAATCAGGTCCGCTCAGTGGACAGTGCAAAAGAATAAAAATTGAATAAAAGTAACACAATACAAGAGCATATATATATATATATTTAGGTAAAAGGGAGAAATAAAGAGTAAAATGTGCAATGGAATAAAAAGTGCAAAACAAATAAGATGTGCAAAAACAGTATATTGGGACTTAATAAATAGTAATATGAACAAGAGGGATGAGAGGATGTGCAAACGGGTTGTACCAGGTATGTACACATAGCAGCAATACAGAAGATGGTAAATGTAAATGAGTCTTGTAATGTTTATGAAACTGAGTTTGTGTTAAGGAGCCTGATGGCTGAGGGAAGAAGCTCCTCCTCAGTCTCTCAGTTTTTGCCATCATGCTCCTGAAGCGCTTGCCAGATGGCAGTAAACAGAAAAGATGGTTGCCGGGGTGGTTTGAGTCCTTGATTATTTTAGCAGCTCTGCTTTTGCAGCGTTTGAGGTAGATGTCCTGCAGAGAGGGGAGAGCAGACCCTGAGATGCGCTCAGCCAGGCGCACGACTCTCTGCAGAGCTTTGCAGTCCTGGTTTGAGAAGTTACCATACCACACTGAGATTACTGAGTCAGTACGATCTATATGGCCCCTGAATAGAAAGTTTTCAGGATTGCTGGTGAGACCCTGAATTTCCTCAGCTGTCGTAGATGGTACAGTCTTTGCCTGCTTTCTTAACCTGAGTCTGAATGTGTGTAGTCCATGTCAGGTCCTCGGAGATGTTTACACCGAGGTACTTGAAGCAACTCACCCTCTCCACAGGGGTCCCACTGATCATAAGAGGAGTGTAGGGCCGCTGCTGTCTCTTCCTGAAGTCCACGATCAGCTCTTAGTTTTGCTCACGTTCAGAGAGAGACAGTTGTCCTGGCACCATGATGTGAGTCTCTCTACCTCATCCAAGTATGCGGCCTCATCATTGTTGTTGATGAGGCCCAGAACCACAGTACCATCAGCAAATTTAATGATGGAAGTGGAACTGTGAGAGGACACGCAGTCGTGGGTGTATAGAGAGTATAGCAAGGGACTCAGGACACAGCCCTGTGGGGCTCCTATGTTCAGGGTGATGGAGTTGGAGGTGAACTGGCCGACTTTCACCACTTGTGGTCTGGCGGTGAGGAAATCTTGATCCAGTCACAAAGTGAAGAGGTTATGCCGAGGTCTGAGAGTTTAACTGCCAGCTTGGTGGGGACTATAGTATTAAAGCGGAGCTATAGTCAATGAATAGCAGCCTTACATAGTTGCCATTTTTACTGTCAATGTGTGTGAGGGACGAATGCAGGACCTGTGAGATGGCATCATCAGTAGACCTATTTGGCCGATAGGCAAACTGAAGAGGTCCAAAGTAGCGGGGATATTCAAAAGTCTCAAAGCTGGTTGATTTGGTTCAGAAACTCTTAGGCACAGGGATGTTGAATTTTTTAAATGGGGTGGGAACAACAGAGGTTTATATATCCCAGCAAGCTATGGAGAACATGATTTTGAATAACTTGTAACCTCGTCCTCCGACAAGAAAAAGTGGGCAGCTGCTCTCAATTAGTGACCTGCAGGTCCTCTCCTGGTTCATCTTCATTTTTCCAGAGGAACAGATTTTCTCCCTGCCATGTGACCTGAAATGTGACAACCTCAAACTTTTTCTCTAACTGCCCGACGGAGAGAGTTTGTCTTTTTTCCTGAAGCCACATGGTTACACCCTCTGTCCACCCACGCTTTACTTAATTATTTTTTCGTGGACTGCCATGCAACGCCTCTATCTTTAATTACAATCACATATGAAGACGGGGTGGGGGAGGATAAGGCAGAGGAAGTGAGAGAGGAGCTATGCACTACTTTGATCTTTCTTTTCTTCTGCATTGCCTCGTCTGTTGGAAATAAAAAAGAACAGATTAATGGTTGCTCAAAGCTGTGCTTCTTTATACTATATATACACTATAGAAAAGCCATGTTACTGGAACTGTGTGCATGATAGAACTCCACTGTGTTGTTGTGATGCTGTGATTAGACGGTATAATTGTGTATGTGACAGCTGTTGCAACTATGTAATGTTATGATTGAGTGACATTGGTATGTTGTTGGTGGTGCCTCGCATGTGATATTAAGACGATGTGATTTTGGGTATTATTATATTTGTCTGATGCTGGTGTCCTGGTCTTCTGGGGGCAGTTGCACCAGCTTTACACTAATTATACACTAAATATTTCCTGTTGCACAATTACACTTAGTTGAAGCATGACTCTCCGTATAAACTAAATATTTACGGAAACGTAAGGTCAGGAGTAACAGTTGGAATAAAATTGCAGACTGAGTGAGCTGCATCAATATGTTCTTCTTTTACTCGACGACCTTCAGTCCTTTGGACATATATGATGCTCCTGACATTTACACTCACGTACATATCAAGAGAAAGATCAACATCAATAAACTTGTTTCTTTTTTAGCACTTCAACACCCCATACAGCGCACCTCTGTGTGCTTCAGTCTGTGTTTGCATATCAAATGATATTCTAATAAATAAATGGCATTTCTGATGTTTTTTTCTTCCTGTATTTATTGATCCTTATTCATTTGAATTACAGTTTCTGAATGTTATGTACATATAAAAATAGCTTACTTATAGCCTAATGATATTCATGATGAAGTAATATCGTTTTTAATGGAGACTTATTTTTACTGTTAGTTACGTGAGGCAAAAAGAAGTTAGAATAAAGGATAAATGTAATTTCACATCATTAAGTTCTGCTTTTGTATTTAAAGGCTTCTATTGGATCATTTGGGGTAAACATCGTATTATGCGACTATGCATTACTTTATGGAGAGCTTATGAACTACTAGCTGCGGTATGTCCTGCCTTACAAAAAGCTGCATGGTGCAACCGAATAATGAATAGAATTAGTTACAAACTAGCCAGTAGTTATTCTAGTGTGTACTCTAGTTACTCTAGCCTCTAGTCTGGTCTTAACGTTCTAATTTAAGAAAGAACTAACGAATGGCTTGTGCAACCCCACCCTGGTGCTGAGAAGTCAAAATCCTATGATGATTTGCGTGATGTTTGAATATTATTGTGATTGTATGATGCAGTCATTCAATGATATAATATTGTGGTTGTGTGATGCTCTGGTTTTGATTGTGTGTGTGATTCAGCAGAATGTTGTGTTTGTGTGGTGTTGTTATGCTATGATTGTATCGTTGTGGGATTGTTGCAGTTACGTGATGCGACACCTTGCCACTATGTAGTGCTGCAATTGTGTGATGCTACCATGTGATTGTATGAAGCTGTGATTTTGGAGGTGTTCTGATTCTAGAATTGTGTGTGTCTTTAATATATATTAATAATAATTTGATTTTGCAACTAGCCTAATTGTGATGTCATTATGTGTTTATTCAAAGATAAAAAAATGATTGTAGTGACACTACTTGTGTGGTATTTGAATGTTGCTTGCATGACTCCAAGATGGTATTATATCATGTTGTGATTGTGTGATACTGTTATGATGTAATTGTGTAGTGGTGTGATGTTATTTTCGGGTTGCTGTTATGTAATTGTCTGAATTTCAAGTAAGTCGCTTTGGATAAAAGTGTCTGCTAAATGCATAAATGTAAATGTGTGCAATTCAATTGTGTGGTATAGCAATTGTATATTGCAGTGATTGTGTTGTGTGGTGATTGTGTGATGATGAGAGTTGATCTGATGGGTGTGGCTCTTGGCTGGCTGCTCTGTTGTTCTCTATTATCCTGCATTTCTGTCCCAACTGTTCTCTCGGCTGAGGGTGTGTGGAGGAATTTGTGAGAGCGTGTGCATGTGTGTGTGTGCATAACTGTCTGCTGAAGGAACGATGAAGGGGATTTGACCATATGTGCATGTTTGTATGTATGGGTGTTATGTGTCTGTTATGCTGTCTGTAGTAACATGATGTGTATGTAACACATCATAACCATCAAGAAAATAACAGCTGGTCTGTAGATGACCACAGATGGACAGAGAGCATGCACATCCCCCCCAAACACACACACTCTCTCTCTCTCTCAAACACACACACACACACACACACACACACACACATATTGGCCTGTTTCCCTGGTGACTAGCAGGCAGGTGCAGCTTCTGCCAGTTTTAAACTTTTGCAGTGGAATTGCAGCAGAATTCCTTGTGGTTTTTTGCCAAACTCACAGCCAGACGCTACTGGTCCTTCTCAGTTAGTGAGCCATCTTAAGCCTCTAATAAAAAAATAACCATAATAATCACCATCATAATCTTCATTATCTCCCTGTCTCTCATTAAAGGACTTGTGGCTAGTGGATGACCTGCATGTAGGATACTATATATATGAATGTATGAATGTAGAGTATATATACAGTATCTCACAGAAGTGAGTACACCCCTCACACTTTTGTAAATATTTTATTATATATTTTCATGTGACAACACTGAAGAAATGACACTTTGCTACAATGTAAAAGAGTGAGTGTACAGCTTGTATAACAGTGTAAATTTGCTGTCCCCTCAAAATATCTCAACAAACAGCCAATAATGTCTAAACCGCTGGCCACAAAATTAAGTACACCCATAAGTGAAAATGCCCAAATTGGGCCCATTTGGCCGTTTTCTCTCCTTGGTGTCATGTGACTCGTTATTGTTACAAGGTCTCAGGTGTGAATGGGGAGCAGGTGTGTTAAATTTGGTGTTATCGCTCTCACTCTCTCATACTGGGCACTGGAAGTTCAATATGGCGCCTCATGGCAAAGAACTCTCTGAGGATCTGAAAAAAATAATTGTTGCTCTTCATAAAGATGGCATAGTCTCTAAGAAGATTGCCAAGACCCTGAAACTGAGCTGCATCACGGTGGCCAACCGTGGTTTAACAGGACAGGTTCCACTCAGAACAGGGCTCGCCATGGTCGACCAAAGAAGTTGAGTGCACGTGCTCAGCGTTATATCCAGAGGTTGTGTTTGGGGAATAGAATAGTTTAGTATGAGTGCTGCCAGCATTGCTGTGGAGGTTGAAGGAGTGGGGGGTCAGCCTGTCAGTGCCCAGACCATTCGCCGTACACTGCATCAAATTGGTCTGCATGGCCGTCGTCCCAGAAGTAAGCCTCTTCTAAAGATGATGCACAAGAAAGCCTGCAAACAGTTTGCTGAAGAAAAGCAGACTAAGGACATGGATTACTGGAACCATGTCCTGTGGTTTGATGAGACCAAGATAAACTTATTGGTACAGATGATGTCAAGCGTGTGTGGCGGCAACCAGGTGAGGAGTACAAAGACAAGTGTGTCTTGCCTACAGTCAAGCATGGTGGTGGGAGTGTCATGGTCTGGGGCTGCATGAGTGCTGCCGACATGTACTGTGACATACTGAAGCAGAGCATGATCCCCTCCCTTCAGAGACTGGGCCGCAGGGCAGTATTCCAACATGATAACGACCACTGCCTTGCTAAAGAAGCTGAGGGTAAAGGTGATGGACTGGCCAAGCATGTCTCCAGACCTAAACCCTATTGAGCATATGTGGGGCATCCTCAAACGGAAGGTGGAGGAGCGCAAGGTCTCTAACATCCACCAGCTCCATGATGTCGTCATGGAGGAGTGGAAGAGGACTCCAGTGGCAACCTGTGAAGCTCTGGTGAACTCCATGCCCAAGAGCGTTAAGACAGTGCTGGAAAATAATGGTGGCCACACAAAATATTGACACTTTGGGCCCAATTTGGACATTTTCACTTAAGGGTGTACTCACTTTTGTGGCCAGCAGTTAAGACATTACTGGCTGTGTGTTGAGTTATTTTGGGGGGACAAAAATTACACTGTTATACAAAACTCACTAAAAGCAAAGTGTAATTTCAGTGTTGTCACATGTATCTCAGGGTGTGACCACCATTTGCCTCACGCAGTGCAACACATCTCTTCCGTATAGAGTTGATCAGGTTGTTGATTGTGGCCTGTGGAATGTTGGTCCACTCCTCTTCAATGTCTGTGTGAAGTTGCTGGATATTGGCAGGAACTGGAACACGCTGTCGTATACGCCGATCCAGAGCATCCCACACATGCTCAATGGGTGACATGTCCGGTGAGTATGCTGGCTATGCAAGAACTGGGATGTTTTCAGCGTCCAGGAATTGTGTACAGATCCTTGCAGCATTCATCCCGACCATACATACTACATGCATTGTCTCTTATGTCATGTATTTCATGTTTGTTGGTCATGATTGTTTGGCGTGGTTAGTTTTGCTGGTGGCGCCGGCAAAGCCGAGTGATTGAGCGTCAACCGCTTATGACGTCATCGTTGGCACCGTGTTGGCGCACTGTGCTCAAAATCGGGCAAACCCATTGTTTTATGTGTTAATGACTGATGAATGTAAAAGAGGAACACAGTCATGTGTGTTATTTTATGGTTTTATTTTGTTTATTATGTTGAAGTGAAGTTTTGTGTTTATAAAATGTCTGTTGTGTATAGGTACAGAGATTATTGGAAAATGTATTGTTTTATAAATGGTACGTCCAAAGAAGGGCGGAGTCTGGCCTATAAAAAGGGAGGCCAGACTCACGTTTAGTACTTGTTAACCAAGTCGAATGCAAGCATGCAACCGTAGTGCCGTGAGCAAATACCCAGCAAAGCGATTATACTGAGGATACCATTTGTATATATATTTTGTAGATATCTTTTTCATCTTTATTTTCCAGATTGTTGTTTCTTTGCTACTTTGTTTATTTGGGTCTTTGGTGATTACACTGTATATATCTCTTCACGCCATCACTTGTGAACTTTTGTATATATCAACGGTGTTGTAAATAAACTACACCTTGCACAAAAGTGCTTTTGTGGGTAGAGCCATCATTTAAAACGGACACTTTCTACGTCCCAAGTGAGTAGGTGGGTGGTAAACTCGGAGTACCATATACCATACCCCAACCGCAGCACGGTGATGCCACGCCATCACATCCACACCTTGCACAAAAGTGCCCATCAGCAACGTCCCACTCGCAGTATCACAGGATACGCCACCATGGGCCACTCGATGACATCATCTGCCAAGCTCTGCCATCTGCCCTGTACAGTGAAAACCGGGATTCATCCGTGAAGAGAACACCTCTCCAAAGTGCCAGACGCCATCGAAGAGCATTTGTCCACTCAAGTTGATGAGGAGACGAGACGAGCATGCAGATGAGCTTCCCTGAGACGGTTTCTGACAGTTTGTGCAGAAATTCTTTGGTTATGTAAACCGATTGTTGCAGCAGCTGTCCGGGTGGCTGGTCTCAGACGATCTTGGAGGTGAAGATGCTGGATGTGGAGGTCCTGGGCTGGTGTGGTTACACGTGGTCTGCGGTTGTGAGGCCGGTTGGATGTACTGCCAAATTCTCTGAAACGCCTTTGGAGACAGCTAATGCTAGAGAAATTAACATTCAATTCACAGGCAACAGCTCTGGTGGACATTCCTGCAGTCAGCATGCCAATTGCACGCTCCCTCAAAACTTGCGACATCTGTGGCATTGTGCTGTGTGATAAAACTGCACATTTTAGAGTGGCCTTTTATTGTGGCCAGCCTAAGACACACCTGTGCAATAATCATGCTGTCTAATCAGCATCTTGATATGCCACACCTGTGAGGTGGATGGATTATCTCGGCAAAGGAGAAGTGCTCACTAACACAGATTTAGACAGATTTGTGAACAATATTTGAGAGAAATAGGCCTTTTGTGTACATAGAAAAAGTCTTAGATCTTTTGAGTTCAGCTCATGAAAAATGGGGGCAAAAACTAAAGTGTTGCGTTTATAATTTTGGTCAGTGTACATATATATATATATATATATAAAGATTATTCTAAATTTATTAGTAGGTTATTCAGGGTGCAAAACAAAACCTAGCAAAGCATTTAATTCTACATTCACATCGCCATTTCAAGTAAGCATGCACTGCATTTAAATCCTGAGAGTCTTGCCATTGCACAACAGGAGATAATATACACAGCAATATACTTATGTCAAAAGCATAATTAGATTTTTCACTCAAGGATTCAGATCTTTAATGCAATGCAACAGCTTGCATGTAAATCTGAAGTCACTAATGTTAATTATTCCATTCTAGCCAGCAGACTGCAGCAGAAAGGACAGTTGCTTGAGCATAATTTGCATACAGTTAAGCTTTGCCCTATGCTCCTTAGTTGAGTCAGGCCTTTATATTTTAAAACTGATCATTAATGAAGCTGTCTTGAGAGGAAGGTGAGTGTGAAGGTGTGATGGTATGTCCATTTGTAGGTGCCCTCAATCAATACGCTATACCAGATTTTCTGATGAAGTCAATAAACAAAATCTTGTTTTAAGTGTAGTATATAATGCTTCTTGCATGTTAAATAAGCACAGTAATGTGAGCAGGCAGGGGTTGGGTTGAATTGGTAACTGCAGGCTAGCTAGAAGTGATAATGTACAACTCTGGCAGACGTGTAGACACTCCAGTGGATTAGTGTCATTATATATTACACAAAAAATGTCAGAAATCAAGGCTTTTCTAGGCCACTAATATGGAGTAATATGGGTAGACTTGCATTGTGGCTCTATCGCTCTCTCTCTCTCTCTCTCTCTCTCTCTCTCTCTCTCTCTCTCTCTCTATATATATATATATATATATATACATTGTTCTATGTGCGTGTGTGCTTGTCTGTCTCTCTGTCTAGTTGTTGTCTAGCTATCATTATGTCCATCTGTCATTTTGTCATTCTGTCTGTCTGATTGTCTGTTGTTCTTTTTGTCTATCATTTTATTGTCCTCTCCGTCTAAGTGTTATGCTCTTGTTCTTTCTACCTGTCTGTTATTTTATCGTTCTATCTGAAGGCTGAAAGGGTCTTGTAAATGGAAATGAACCTACTATAATTTCATATTCATCAAACAATGTTTATGTTAAATATCCAAGAATATACAATTAATTTGAAAGGCATCCTCTGACACAGAAGTAGAAACAAACCAATAAACAAATGAATAATGTAGCTTGCTGATAAAGCACCTTAAGTAACTGATAAGTAGCAGTTACTCAATTTGCTGATCAATGATATGCTTGTTAATTGGGAACGGCTGTGGGTTGGAGAGGCCGGTGGTATGAATTACAGCCGAGCTGCTGAGTAAAGACACATTACTTCAACTTTCCCTTAAGTACTCTTACTCCTACTCACTCACACACTCACACACACACACACACACTCACTCGCTCACTCACTCACTCACTCACACACTCACTCGCTCACACTCACTCACTCACTCACTCACTCACTCACTCACTCACTCACACACTCACACACACACTCACTCACTCACTCACTCACTCACTCACTCACTCACTCACTCTCTTCTTTTCAGGCCTGGTGAGATTGGTGTCTGACAACTAGATGCGCAAGGAAAGACTGGCTTCCCCTTGAGCTAATACTGCTAAAAGCCCTGAAAGGCAAGTGGCATCAGCTCTTAGCTTCTGTGTGGAGTAAAAGCACAAATAAAGCATGTCACTGAGGATCAGCTTGGTGAAGGTATATTTCCATTTTTTATCTTGGTGGTGTTGAAGTTCAGCAAAATACAAACTTTAAGCAACAACAATCCCACAAAATGTAAATGTGTCAGCAGCATTTTCTTCACTATTTACTTTTCAACTCTTTTTTTATGGAATGTTGAACTGATTATTATAAATGGTTTGTGGACATTGTTATTGTTTAAGTCATGTGCTCTTGTAATCTTGAATAAAATGAATAAACCCTTCAGCAAACTGTCACTCGATTGCAGCAGTTAGCAAACAACAGTGATCCAATCATTCCCAATGGAGACAAATCAAGTCCCGCCCTACATTTTTCTCATTCCAGAAGATGTTTAACTCAAATATAGAGACGACCTCGTAGTTACCAATTAATGCCAACTTCAAGAAAATGTGGGACTTGTCATCAAAAAAGATATGAACTGTTCAATGGTTCATTTTACCCAGTTTCTTTCGAATTTGTTCAGGAACTGAAAATTGCTGTTAACATTATTATTACTAGAGTAGCTAAAGTCGATCCACAGCAATCATGTTCTTTCTATTGTTTTGGAGAAAATGCAAGCATTTCCCAGTCCCATCTGTTTTAGCAGACGTCTTAACGAACCCAATCAGCATCTTCTGTAATGCAATTCACATTAGGCAGGAAACCTAATTAAATTCTGCAAAGACAGCCAGTTCTCGTCGTTACGCATATGAGAACAAATGACATGCGTGTTGTAAGCTACAGTGAGAAGACATATACAACTTAATTTAAGAGTGCGTATTTTTATATAATACTTAAATGAGTAAAATGAATATATGTGGCTTTCTTTTCACGATGGAAACTCGAATGAGTGAGTACATCATAAAACCACTTTCTAAACAGTATTTTGTCTTAACCTTAATCACTTTGGAAAGCCTACAATAATTATTACACTTTTTTACGTATTTTTGCCTTATCGTGTTTACATTTTCTTCATCTGTTAATAAAGAAAAAAAAACAATAGCATTCAAGATACAAGGTTTTATTCGTCACATACACAATTATACAGAATATAACCAGCAGTGAAATGTAAGTCAGGTCCGCTCCATGAACAGTGCAATTATATGTAACACAAACACAAGAGAATATACATAAATATAGGTATGAAAAAAATGAAGTAAAAAATAAAATAAGAATAAAATGTGCAATAAAATCAAATGTGCAGGACATTATACTTTAGACGTAATAAATAATAATATAAGCAGGAATGTGCAAACAGGTTGTACAGGGTATATACATAGCAGCAATACCCAAAGCATAGCCAAAGCACAACTCACATACTTACTAAAACTTCTGCAAGTAACGTGTAGTTTTATGCTTCAACTGCTAGATGGCCAACAGTTACGTAGTGTTGCTTTAATAAAGATTATAATATTTAAAAGGGATTTTAGGTTGAGTCACATGAGTGTGGCATTGACAGGAGTAGATAAACACATTCCTCCTGTCTTTCATGTCCATCTCCATTGTTTGTAGTTAGAGGACTATGGTAGCTTTGAAGCTAGTGAAATGCAAATATAAATTAAAGAATGGGGGGATACAGGATCTACAGGGTTTTTCTACAGGGAACCATTGTTTCAGTTTGGCTTTTGAAGTCGACTCACGGCCAACTCTCTCTAACAGCATGTGCATGCATTAGGATGTTTTTGAGTGAATTCTCCTGAGTTTTCCTGTCTTTATTCTTTAAACTATGTATTATTTTATTTTGAGGATGCCATGTAACAGAGGCTGCATACGTTGCTTTGAGAGGATTAAACTCCCAACACCTCCAGGCGAGGTTTGCTCATCGTACAATTTGTGTGAGCGTTTGCAGCTTCCGTTTCGCAGCCAGACTGGCTGAACAAATCTGTGTTTAACACAGACAGGGTGCAATGTTTTCCTCAACAGTGTCTTTTTAATGATTTTTTAAGGATTCATATTGTCGGAGACCTCTTCACCTGCTTGACTTATGGCTTATTTGATTAGTCTAGCTATACAGATGTTGCCCATGGGCTCTATATGTGTTGATACTTTACTATATTAACAGTAGTTTAAAGTGTGAAAATACAAGACGGTAAAATGTGTCTTTGTTAGTTCCCTCACGTTTCTCTACATGCATTGAATCTATTATAATCTGCATGGATTTAATACAGTAAACCAGGATCATTTCAAATGCTCTAATGCACTATATCTGTGGAAATGAAAAGTAATTTATTTGACGGTGCTCACACACATATTGGCAATGTTTAGAATCAAATTTTAGCATAATGTGTACTGCAATGTAACTATAATAGCATTAAGATACTATTTTTGTTTTTATTCAATATTTTATTCCGTTTTTGTTTTTATAGTTTCTCTTTTTATTTTAGTTTTAGTTATTTTTTTGTAATTTTATTATGTTTTTGTCATTTAGTTTTTTCTTATGTTTGTAAACCTTTTATTCATTTCTATTTCAGTTATTTATATAACACATCAAGTTACATACAATTTTAATGAATTTCATTTAAAATTAAACTATTCCTTGGCAACTAGCTGACTATGAACTTTATATATTTTTTCAGTTATCTTAAGTAACGGAAATGTATCTTCTACTATAATTCTACTCACCTACAGTGTACTGCACATTATAAATTGAAAACAGTGTAGTTTATTTTTAATAGTACAGTGCATTTTTATAAACAAATCTAGTGCACAGCATATATACTGCAGCAATGTATAAGACTAGTATGATATATCTCAAACTTAGCCAAACATTTCACATGATATGCTACACAGTGGCATCTAGGAAACACAAAGGGGGTTTTATGTTTTATAATCCTATATGGTGTGTTTTTTTAATAAATGAAAAATGTACTTTTGTCATTCTAATCCGATAATAATTGAAGAGACTGGTCACATGGTTTATAATTTCTGGTTCACTTTTCACACTGAAATGGAAGCTCATGTGGCGTAACGGGAAATGTATTGTGTGTGCTTTTGTTGAATACTGCACATTGTTGCAAATGTAAGTTATCTCCAGTCTTAAATGTAGTAAGGTATCTATGAATAAACACATAATAATTGTGTGTGTGCAGTATTTATAGTGCAAAAATAGCATGCCTTGTATGTTGGTACGCTATAGCTGACATTTGCCATTCTCTTCTCCTGTCTCTTTTTTTCCTCTCCCTGTCTCCATCTGTTCCCGCTGCAACTTACCGGATTCATTATTTAGATTGAATCACTGGTCAGGCAGTTCCCATGGCAAGCATTCAAGTTAGCATAGTGCTAAAAGTGCCCGGTCTGCTCATGTGAATGAGATTGCTCACTATGTATAAAAGGTTAGCTTGCCCAATGCCCAACCATGTTGACCAACAGAAAGCTGCTTGGTTGGTGTGCTTCATATATTACTAGTTGCTACAGTATTGACAATAGACAATGGATTTTTTTAACATTTGTAAAGTTGGTCCATGCAACTCATGCCCTATATTCCAGGTCTTCTGAAGTCATAGGAAAGCTTTGTGTGAAGAACACGCTGAAAGTCTTTATTCACTGATAGTCTGACTTTCTGTATTATCACACACAATAGGTTGTCTGCCTCAGCGAGGATGATTAGCTCGTCAACTATTTCAAAGACATTTTAAAGAAAATAATATTAATTTCTGACATACATTCATTTGAATGTAAATCGTGGTAGGTGTCGCGGTTAATAAAAAAAATAAGTTGAATAAGTTGAAAATTAAATGTATTGTTAGCTTTCGATTTGCGATTTTCTTTTCTAGCTCTTTACCTTCACATACATAACCGACTGTGTTTTTATAGATTATGTGTGTTTTTAACATAACCTTGTGTGTATTTGACAGTTTAAGCGCAATAAGACATTAAAGAGAACTTATGGCGTGAGACAGCTGCTTTCTGTGTGCATGCTTCGGATGTAGAAAACCCTATATCATAAGTTTAAACTGATATGGCTTTAAAACACATGGTTGTAGCACACTAGACATGATAAAAAATAAAACAATATGAAAATAAACACCCGTCTGCAATATAAAGCAGCTAGACCGACTGTTTTTTCCAAACACATTCAAGTTACAAATTGCCACACCTTCTCTTACCTTAAAAATAAGATGGATAACATTCTCAGATGAATGCAACTTTGTGTACACATTCAACACATTTTGTAGACTGACTTGTAATCTTGCTTTTGTGGTTACAAAGGCCATTCCTCCATGTAAACAAAACTTTCGACTAAGCGAAAACACTGGCTAAAAGAACAACGGCAAAAGACACAAAGAACAAACTCAAAGGACATGTGGCCAAGAATGCTGACCCATACTTGGAAACACACACACACACACACACATGTTGGTTTTTATGGTTTACGGGGACTTTCCATAGGCGTAATGGTTTTTATACTGTACAAACCGTATGTGCTATTGCCCTACACCTACCCTACACCTAAACTTAGCCCTCACAGGAGACGGTGCATTTCTATTTTCCCTCAAAAAAACTCACTCTGTATGATTTATAAGCGTTTTAAATTATGGGGACACTGAAAATGTCCTCATAAATCACAATACCTATGTCATACCCATGTCATTATACAAATTTGTGTCCTCATAAACTAAACATGTCGGGGACATAGGCGTAATGGTTTTATACTGTACAAACCGTATGTGCTATTGCCCTACACCTACCCTACACCTAAACTTAGCCCTCACAGGAGACGGTGCATTTCTATTTTCCCTCAAAAAAACTCACTCTGTATGATTTATAAGCGTTTTAAATTATGGGGACACTGAAAATGTCCTCATAAATCACCTTCTCCTTGTAATACCTATGTCATACCCATGTCATTATACAAATTTGTGTCCTCATAAACCACATAAACATGCCCACACACACACACACACACACACACACACACATTTTTCGGTGCATTGTATTGAAGGTGGAAGAGAGCGCTGGTTATTCACTACAATCCCTGCCGATGTCGAGACTCAAACCAAGGACCTTTGGGCTACAAGTCAGACTCTCTAACCATTAGGCCATGAAATAAGTAACTTGGCTTGAAGAAGATCGGTAGGCTATATTATCAGGGTCTATCTAAAGCTCTGCGGTAATTTGCAAGTATAAGTAATTTCAGCTCCAAGTAACAGCTCGTGTGTTTATTAATTTGTTAACGACCCACTGATTGCTCACTATCCATTTGAAATGCCACATTTGCACTTGAGGGTAAAATTGCTAAACATTATTCTTCTACAAACTCTCCGAGTTGTAATTCAATTGTCCAATCTCCGTGAAAACATTAGAATGTAATCCAGCAGCTATCCTCCTCATCTATCATATTCCAGCCTTTCATCCCCTCGCACAGTCTGTTGAATATTTATGAGTTTGCCGACGTCACCGGAGCGCTGAGCGGCGCGTGAAAAGCGGGATGTGAGTGAGGGAGGGAGCATGCGGGGAGCGCGAGAGAAGGACGCTACCATGCAATTGCAAAGCGTCGCTTGACAGCGTCTTTTTCACTTCCACCTGCGTTCGTCGCATAAGGATTGTGGATTTCATCTGAAATCGCGTCCTACTTCGATGCCCGAGCGCGATGCATCTTTGCTTTAACAGATAGACGGAGTCCTGCGAAGGATGCTGCACACGGAGGATCGTTGTTTGACATGCACTGACATTTAAACTGAGCCATCTGAACTGTGCACAGCTCGTGCTTTTTCGACTCCTGAGTGCACCGCGTGATTAAACGCGTGCGGAGTTATCTCCGTAGGCTGCTCTGACACATTTCTAAACGTTTGTTATGGGGGTCATCGCAGGAACCCGCGGCGGTGGGATTTGATTGCAACCTCTATTACGTATTTTCGCTTATATATCGTATATGCATCATCGTTTATGCTCGCTGATCAGCTGTTCGGCTTGTGAAACTGCGGCGCGCGCGGGTTGTTGTGCGTGGTGCTGAAAGGACAGCTCCCTCCACAGTGGATCGTATGGATCAATATTAGGGGTCTGACAGTGTCGCTCTCGGGCTTTAATGGCAGTGGCACGCAAGATCAAAACTCTGCTGACGGTCAACATTCTGGTGTTCGTCGGGATCATCTTGTTCTCCGTCTACTGCAGGATCCAGGACCGATCCGAAGAGCTCGTGCAGATCGGGAGGCTCTCGGATCAGAGACTGCGAGGCAGGAATGCCAAAGTTACGAACTCCATGGACAGACAGTCCATTCTCAAAAGGCTGGAGCGACTAGAAGATGTGGTCTATAACCAGTTAAATGGTATGTGGGCTTTAAGCATCTTTAACGTTCACATGCATTATATAATGCATGACAGATCAGTGTTTTATGGGCATTTAGATATGATTTTATCTAGATTCACACTTTGGATTTGACTGGGATTATCATCTTAATGCTTTAACACATGACAAGTAATATAGACTGGTCTATGATGCAATAAACATGTCAAGAAGAGCAAGATAGTATTAGGTGTGCATAATCCTAATTTGAGCTATCAAAATATATCAGTCAAACGGATTAAATGTAATGGTTTGTTAAGTGTTACATGGTTTCATAACGTTAATGATGAACTATAAAGTGGTATTAGAGAAAGGACAGTATAATAGCATGCAATGCCCGATTGTAGCAGCAATACATTTCCCCCTGTGTCTCTAAAGTGAAGGTGTTGTTCTGAAAGTTTTGTTACATTATGAATGCATCATTTCTCAGAGTGTCATGTCTTTCCATATCTATTCAATTCTTTGAGTCAGTTGAATTAAAGTAAAATGAACATGCAATTATACACGTTTGTTTGAATCCGTGTGATCTTGTAGATATAATTTGATAAGTAGAAGAGGATAATTTTTTTATCTACTGTATAGGCTGTTTACTTATTTTTAGCAGCAAAATATAATGCAAGAAATGGCAAAAGGGAATCATAAATAATTAAATATTTTACTTATGCTAAATTTCCTATAATGATTTGAAACTTTGTAATTCAACAAATTATCTTTCCCTTGTGTGTTCATATATTTTTGGCTAATTTGATTACACGTTTCAGCTGTAAAAACGAATGCCAGATTTGTTTAGTAGCCTACATTTGGCAATTTTTAAATCTATTCCATATAATTTTACCCAAAGTGCAGAAAACAATCAGCAGCTTCTATCTGGGCCTGTACAAAGAAATTATCCCGCTGTGATCTTGCCTCCCATGCACTCGTCCTTGCCTTAACCACACCTGTGCTTCCTCTTCTGAGTTCTTTTCTTGGAATATAGAGCCCATTTCCTCAATCATTATATGTTCCTCGACCATTTTCATCAGGAGAACATGTGAAGGTCATAGTTCACGTGATGTGTAACAGACGTTTCCTTTACAGACGTCTGTTAGAAGACCTCTCGCTCCCTGTTTGCCTTTCTTAGTGCATCTGTTAGATCTGATTGTTATTCTGTAAGACCAGCACCATTTGTGTGTGGAGGGGGTCACTATGTCAGTTTGAATTATCCTTCTTGCATTTGGAAGAAAGCCAAGAGGCACTGCTTCCCAAAAAAGCCCTCTAATGTGCCCTACTGATTGAGAGGGCTTTCATTCTGCACAAGTGCCACCACATATTTCCCCGGACGGCTTTTCCACTGTAGAATTCATCAGTCTGTCACAAATCTTCTTGATGTTGGGGCCGTTATACATTTTATTTCGACACATATTTATCTGATGCGCATAAAACTTGTGGGGATAGTGCGAGGCACTCGTCGATTGGATGTGATATTGAGACTGGAAATGGTTTTCCCTTGAGGTTTTTCAAGTCCTGTTGCCGATTTTGCTTCCAATGGTGATTTGAGGTAATTGTCCATTTTTCAGTTGTTTATTGTCCTGCGAATGAGACCCAGAGGATTACGCCAAGCTCCAATTGCATTTCTAGGACACAGCGAGTTTTACAGGAAATCTGTAATTGTTTGGTTGTTGATGGTGCCCTCGTCCCTTGAAAGATCATAGAAAATATGCTGTGAATGTTTGTATGACTATCACTTTGAGCAATTTCCCTGAGAACATATGAAACATTATCACACACAATGATTCTGGTTGGAGATGGACAGAAGTGTCATCTTTTCCCACCCCCAACATTCATTAAATGAGAATCGTAGTTCACAGCTTGATCATGCACCGGTTTTTCCGAGGGGGCATCAGTGGTGGTCCTGGCAAAATTAATTCAACTTGACAGCCAGCGATCACCATGCATTGTATTGCATGAGTATATACAAGAAGTGTGTGACCTGACTGAATGGACGATATTTAGACATGAATGGATGATCTTTACCACATCGGTTTAGACAAAAACGTTTTAAACCTACAGTATGCTGTCATTTAGATTTTATTTTCTCAGTAGCATAAATATTCTTATATATTCTCTCATTTACTGTGGATTTACAGACAAGTTCATGGCCAGTTTGTATATGTGATGAGTTTGAGTATAGTTGAAATTTTGTTGAAAATGTACTGACCCACAGGCCATCCAAAATTATGTTTGTTTCTTCATTGGAACAGATTTGAATAAATTTAGCATCACTTGCTTACCAGTGGATCCTCTTCAGTAAATGGGTGCCGTCAGAAAAAGAGTCCAAACAGCTGAGATAAAACATCACAATAATCCACACAACTCCTATCTGTGCATATTTCTCAGCCGGAAGCAACAATTTGAAGTTAATAATATATTGAAGGATTTGTTTATTATAAACTTAACTTTTCACCTAAGAAGATGTTAATTGATGAACTGGAGTGGTGTGGATTATTGTGATGTTTTTATCAGCTGTTTGGACTCTCATTCTGACGGCACCCATTCACTGCAGAGGATACATTGGTGAGCAAGCGAGCAAGTTTCTCCAAGTCAGTTTCAACGAAGAAACAAACTCATCTACAGTACATCTTGGATGGCCTGAGGGTGAGTATATTTTCAGCAAATGTTCATTTTTGGGTAAGCTATTAAAGGGTTAGTTCACCCCAAAATGAAAATTCTGTCATTAATTACTCACCCTCGTGTCCTTCCAGATGTGTTTGATGAAATCGGAGAGCTATGCATCTTTAAAACAGTCCATGTGACATCAGTGGCTCAACTTCAGTTTTGCGACGCTACGAGAATACTTTTTTTTTTTTGCGCAAAGAAAACAAAACATAATTTACTCAACCATTCTCCTCCCCCAAGTTATGTCTTCCGCCATTTTGATGAAATGGCATAGATGTGTTTACTACGTTTCTGGACCTGGGAACACTTCAGTTGCGTTTCTGTCTATGGAGGGTCAGATAGCGCTCAGATTTCATCAGAAATATCTTAATTTGTGTTCTGAAGATGAACGAAGGTCTTACGGCTTTGGATCGACGTGAGAGTGGGTAATTAATGGCATCATTTTCATTTTGGGGTGAACTATTCTTTTAAGTTGTATTAGGATGTTCTTCGTTGTTTAATGTAAAGTGCTTGTTGACTCTTCTGAAGGATTGCTTCACCCAACTAAATCTGACCTTGAGGAATAACCGTGCAAGCTAAAGTGGGTGAGGGAAATGGAAATGTCACTATAAAACCTGAATAGTTTGGCAATTACTTAAATAATGCATACAAATTGGTCACATGAGTCAAACTAATTTCCAATGTACAAAGCTACACAGTACAGTAAACCACGACAGCATAGATTATGGTAATCAGTGCAGGGAGTGTAATGCCATTTACCATTTGGGAAAACTTAACAAGTGCATTTAACAGTGAAAAGCAAAGTGCAAAGAGCCATTCAGGGATAGACAGTGGGTCGTCTCTGACACGGTTGTTTAGAAATGCTGGATTATTGTGAAAAGACCCTGTATTTGAATGCTATGAGAGCGTGCAATTAGCCCCCTGATTAGGTAGCAGATCTACCGTGAGCATTACCGCTAAAGTGTGCTTAATCTCTACAGCTGTAGTTCGGTTTATTTCTGCAAACACAGACGCAGTAGACTGAACAGATTCATACCTTGGAAGTGATGTAAACAGAGAAGACTACATTAACCACTTTGGGTTAGGATACAATTTTTTTATGTTTTTTTAAAGAAGTCTCTTCTGTTTACCAAGGCTGCATTTATTCGATCAAAAATAAAGTAAAAACAGTAATTTTGTGAAATATTATTAACATAAAATTTTTTTTTCTTTTAATACATTTTCCTTTAATGGTGAAGCTGAATTGTCAGCAGCCATTACTCCATTCTTCAGTGTCACATCATTCTTCAGAAATCGTTGTAATATGCCAATTTGGTGCCCAGGAAACATTTCTTATTTTTATCAATGTTGAAAACAGTTGTTTAATTTGGTGGAAACTTTAAAATCTATTTTAGAACAGCATTTATTTGACAATAGATATATTTATGTATTTATGTAAATATTAATGTGACAATGCAAAAGCTATTACAATCAGTCATTTAGCAGATGCTTTTATCCAAAGCGACTTACAAATGAGACAATATAATTCATAAATTGTAGTATTAAAACAACTAAAAACAGATGCAAAACTAAAAGCTAAAACTTTATAAATACTACATATACACATTTTAAAATAAAGAATTTAAATTAAAAATGACAAATGTATATAACAAAATTTAAATTTAAATGAAAAACAAAACATAAAGCTAAGAACAATTCAAAATATTAAAGAACAAAAGGTATGAGTATAATAATGATTCTAACATAACACTAAGCCAAACACCTAAAAAACAACTACATATGTGTGTATGTACAACCACACACACACACATACATACATACATATACATACACATTTATAAAATCAATATATATATGACTTCATTTCCATTTAGTTTGTTGAAGTATTAAAATAACTCAAATTCAATAAAACTAGAACTTAATAAAATATCTATAAAGACATAATACATGCAGACATAATGGAACTAAAATTAAAATAGATAACAAATACAAATCAAACGGCAGTAGTTTATCAGTAATCCTAAAAAATATCACCGAGCCAAACACGCATGCTAACAACGAACACTTACTTACACATAGTAAGAAAAAGGTTATAAAAGTAGTAGGAAAGAGGAGAAATAAAAAGCGATACTTATATCCTTGAGAAGGCAGACATGCACCCGCACCCCCCCCCCACTCTTCATTTTATTTATTAAGTACCTCTTAAATCGAATCCACACAAGTAGCTATTGTTACACTTTTACTTTCACTTTTGATCAATTTATTGCATCCTTGCAGAATAAAAGTATTTATTTCTTTAAAAAAATGCACTGACCCAAAACTGAATACTTTTCAATATTTTCTAAATGTTTGAAGCCAAAGATTCCCAAATGTGATGTAATAAATGTATAAATGTGACATTATAAAGACAACACATTGTTTGCTAAATTCCATAATTGACCTTTAAAAAGTTTCTAAAGTTTTCGAAATAGGTTTTCAAAGTTCTGTCTAATTTACTCACCCATGTTTTAAACCTGTATGACTTTCACAAATGAAAATGCTCCATAACGTTTATTCTTCTTCTCGTGAACATCAATTGGGTCCCAATGTTATTCCTAAAGTGTCGTCTTTTATGTTCTTCAGAAAACAAGTAATGACACGATGTGAGTAAATTAAAGAATTGTCATTTTAACTTTTAAATAAAAAACAAACAAACAAAAAGTGTATTTCCACAATGTGTAAACATCCTCACAGCAAACACACTTGGCACTTAGATGACGCTTCAAAGTAGTGTTCAAAGACAAGTTTAGGCAGTATATGTATACCTTATCACAGCCTGTGGGGTTGAAGCTGTGTAGGTGTCTATAAAAAGTACAACCGCCCCGGCATTGTTCTGATACAGTGTGCCGGTTCTATAGATCATGCAATTTCTCTGGCTCTAGTCATTTAGAGGAAGAAAGGAAATTCAGTGGAAGAAATGGCAATATCAATAATTGCTCCCAAATTAATGTATAACATAATTTGAACTATATTGAAATACATTTTTTTTTTTATATTGTTCATAATTTCTATAACTCATATGTTCCAACTCAGATATTTTGATTGTCTTGTCTTACTTTATGCGTTGTGGTTATAAATCTGGCTTCCGAGTAGGTATTTCACTATCATCAATGCTTTATGGCACATTTTAGTGTGTGATGCATTCACAGTGGACTCTAAGGGCACTGTCCAATCCAGTCCCCTTAACCACATTTTCCTCATGAATATTTATGCTGCACTAGCATCAGTTTTGACATGTATTTTTATATTCATTCAGCCCTTAAATCACCGCAGAAAGGAGTATATCTTATCCCATAATTCATAGAGGGTCAGTAAGAACATGTATTTTCTTTTCAAATCTTGTTACATAATTGAAAGCATTTCTGAGTGAAGTGCAGCGGGCCTGAATGCTGTCAGAGCACTTTACGGGAAAGTAGGAGATAAACATGACTTGTAGGATCACGGCTAGATCAGGAACGGATGGCTGAAAGACCTTCACAAACACAGAGCGGATTAAACCGCATTGGCCGAAGGGATCGTGACCTGTGTCGGTTGTTGATGTTGTTTATTGTTCACAAACAATGTGTATGGAAAAAGGTGTTTTTATAGTGTTTTGTTCAGACAGGTCCGGAAATTATGTATATGTTATATACATTATGTATATAATGTATTATAATTAAATGAATGTGATTATTATTAGTATTATTAATTTCTTAATATATTATTGTTCTAATATATATTTTTTATAGATTTGTTAATAATATATTCTCTTAGACAGCTGTGAGATTAAATAGAGAGAAACATTTTCTGATGTTTCCCAGTTCCCAGATTTTTAAAGTTAAACTTAAACTGCAGACTTAGTTAAGTCTTGTGAGCTGTAAAACAGTAACCTCTGGGCTTGGATCTTTATCTTGGCTTTCAGGACAGTAGTAGCTTATCATGACTGAAGTATTCATGTTACTGAACTGTCTAAGTAGAAGTACACGTGCACGAAATGTGCTTCTAAAAGAAAGTGAGCTATCTGAATTGAAGCTATCTGTCACTGAATTTTCAAAGCTTTTGCAAAAAGTAGCTAACAGGATGTGTTCTGTTTCTCAAAGACAGACTGCCGAGCAGCCTGTTAAAATAATGAGTCTGGAAAGACCAGTCCATTACTGTAAGAGAGAGCATGTCAGAGAGAGAGAGAGAGAGAGAGAGAGAGAGAGAGAAAGAGAGAGAGAGAGAGAGAGAGAGAGAGAGAGAGAGTATGTCACAGAGAGAGAGAGAGAGAGTATGTCACAGAGAGAGAGAGAGAGAGAGAGAGAGAGAGAGAGAGAGAGAGAGTATGTCACAGAGAGAGAAAGAGAGAGAGTATGTCACAGAGAGAGAGAGAGAGAGAGAGAGAGAGAGAGATGGAGAGAGAGAGAGCATGAGATGTCACAGAGGAGAGAGAGAGAGAGAGAGTGTCACACAGAGAGAGAGAGAGAGAGAGAGTAGAAGAGAGAGAGCACAAGAGAGAGAGAGAGAGAGTCACAGAGAGAGAGAGAGAGTATGTTATGTCACATAGAGAGAGAGAGAGAGAGAGTTACTCTATCCCTCTTATCAGAGATCATGAATTTTAGACACACATATTTCACTTTTTCAGAAAAAAAGGTGTCCTAGATTTTTAGCAGACAAAGTACAAATTTTGAGACCAAACTATAAAAGTCAATTTTCTTGATTTTTTACTTTAATATGAGCACATTTTTTTTTCTTTTTTACTGCATGAAGCAGAAAGGAAGAGAACAAAAGGACAATTCCCGTCCTGATGTATTTTTTTTCTTAGAAACAGAAAGTTGGGTCAGATGCATGAATTATTAAATGACAAGAAAAAAAGAACTGTTATTCAAAACAATAATAATGATCTTTCCCATTTTCTTTATTTGTCCTCAATTATGTACTTTGAAATAATTGTCTTTACATTGCTATAGAACAGATTAAGTCAGTCATGTTGAATTGATCTTATCATCAAAAGCAATATTTCATATAAAGAAGGAAGTCATATAATCACGTGAAAGTATAAAAGGTCATCATCAAAGGTGATTTGGATGAATGATGATGCATCAGAGAGTTTTAATATATCTCTTATGGATTTAGTTTGAGACAAAACTACCTTATGTCTACACTTGTATATATTTATAAGGGCAAACCAAATGATCAGTTTTATACTACATTTTTCCACATAAAAAGGCTGTACATTTTATACATGTTCTAAAATAAATAGTTATAAATTGTATTTTATATAATAATTGTATTTTTTATTTTATTATACTATTTAATTTTGCTTGGGAGTAGTATGCAGATGAGCTTAAAGCTAACAGATATTTAATCATTATATCATGGGATCTTTAAGAGGGTTCTAATGAGTAATTCAAGAGGACACTTTGAATTGTGACTGTGTGCAGATCTGCGACATCATTAAACATGGTTACATGGTTGCTGCTTTCTTTAGTGACCTACATTTCATAAATTGATGTATTTATGTCAATATTCATGTAGAGCAGAAAATGCTAAACAGTGCTAATGGTTTAGAAACAGCTGATTTGTTTCTAGAATTACTGGGGATGTGTAAACTAGAAGCAGTCTCTATCATGCTCTTTTCATTTGGAGGTTGAAATCATGGCAAGAGAGCTGTAGATTTGTATTTATTATTTTTAATTTTTTGAAGGGAAGAAAACAGAGGAATAGCTCGTCCACAAACAGAGCCTGTTTCCTTTGGTCTTTGCAACTTCATTTCTTCAGCTCTCTGCAATCACTGCTGTCTCTTTACAGCCTTCAAAGTGTGTTATTATCAGCAGACACATGCATGCACACACACATTTACATAGAGATTAATAGCTACTTTGAGCTGAACAGCAGGGCAAATAAAATCTCCCTTGCCAAATTCATTAGCAGCCACTAAAATAATCTGATGAAGTCAGTTAGCTAGTTAGTTTGGATGTTGAAAAATCCCTAAATCTACTTTCATACACTCTTCAAAATAAAGGTTCCAAACGTGTTTTTGGTTGTCCAAAGGACGTTTCTTTAAAATAAACTACTTTTCTTTTTTTCAATTCAATACACTTTAATGTCCCCAATGTGGAAATTTGTCTTGGACCGTGGAGCCCGCATGTACATAACACTGATCAGCATTACACTGCTTAATACAAATCCATATACACAGAGATAAAAACCAAATCATCTAAATAACCATTTTCTACTATAAATAACCTTTTGTGCATGGAATGGTTCCATGGATGGTAAAGGTTCTCCGTGGAATCATCTATGCCAAAGATACTTTGTTTCAGATTGTAGAGGCATTTGTTATATTGCCAGCCCTGCTTAAACCAGCCATTGTGTTTGTGTGTTTTGTATTTTTTTGGTCTTAGTTGGTGTAAGATGGTTTTTTGATGGTCTCTCAGCCTGGATAAATTGGTGTTCAGATGGTCTAGACCGGGTGCCCACTGTGCTTCAGAGTTTAAGCTGTGTTCACGCCATGTCATAATTACCATAATTTCGAGATAACAACACTCAGAATCAGACTTGGAATTATGCATCTATGTGGCAACACTCTCAATGCCAAAGCATTCACATACACATTCACAACCTACAGATGGCTTGGACCATGTGACCGCTGAACCACCTGACTGCTGCAGATTCATTTAGGTGCTACTTAGTCATTGATGGTACCATAGAAACGCAGAATTCTGAGTCTGAGGACTTGGACAGCTCCAAATAGAACGTCATGTGTTATCTCCAAATTACGGTAATTATGACATGGCGTGAACACAGCTTTAGCCCCAACCCCAATGAAACCCACCTGAACCAGAGTTTAGCTCCAGCCTCCATAGGATGCTGCCTTTGAAATGAGACACAACAACCACAAAGTTCCATGCAAGCTGGTTAGAGTTAAACTCTGCACGACACCCGCCATCAAGAGCACGATTGGACGTCTTTGGTCTAGAAAACCCAGCCAAGTTGGTTTTCAGCTGGCTTAGTTAGTTGGTCAGCATTTGACTATTGGCCAAAACCATCTAAACCAGCTTAGGCTGTTTTATTCTTTTGTTACATCATGTGATTGTTGGTGAAAATGATATTTGATAACTTCGAACTGTATGTTATGTTCATGAAAATGATATGATGTTGCTCCTCAACATTTTGTGTTGTATTAGCCGAACGCTGCATTAAGTCAGTGTGATATGCAGTTTCTCTCTGACATAGACAGCTGGCTCTTAGGGATTAGTGTCAAAATGCCAGGCCGCTATGTAATAGAATTCTCTCAATACAGCCAACAGAGGCAGCCTTCGAGACAATGGCAATAACAATGAGAGTGAAAGAGACACACACCCTCAGATGCTTACAGAGAGGCATCACCATTCCAGCTCCAGCTTGCGAGACAACCTCGTGATCCAAGAACTCAGCCTCCAAGACAAGTCAACACTCTGGGAGGTCACGACTGCCAGGAGGAGAGGTGCAGCTCTGAGATGCTTTATGTAGATCAGCTGGGACGGAGCCATTTGTGCTGCTAGTCTGGTTTATAGGGTTGAGGGTGGAATAGGCTTTAATGCTGCACCAACTGCTGTTTGTGGAACCGACTGGTTTGGATTCCAAGACACATTTTCTACGTCCGGTTGCCAAGCAAGTTACCCCCTATCCAGACTATCCAAGCAGACCTTCTCAAAAAACACTCAGAGTAATTCAGTGAGGATTCATATAAATAATAATGATGTTTGTGAAAGGATAACCTCATGATTAAAGAAGCTCTTTGCCTGGTGGACTGGATTTCAACTGTGTGGTCATTCGGAGTCATGAAATATCATTACCTGAGCACAATAAAGATGAAATGTTTTAGTAGAATTATAAACTATTATTACTATATTTTTCCAAATTTCTATTTTACTCATTTAATTTTTTTGTTGTTAAATGTTATTAAAAAAACTTAAACTTATGTGTTTGCCAAGACAACATTTCCAATGTTCATCTATTTTTTTAAATCGAATATGTTATTTGTAATATAACAGTATTTTTTAATGACAAAATGTATTTGTAATAGTTTTGATTGCTACCAAATCTTTTCTGAATACTTCACTTCACTGATTACGTAATGCTTTTTTTATTTTATGCATTATTTTGGGTAGTTCTAAACTCCATTTACTGTATGTATTATATATGCATTAAAGGTATAATACATTTATTGCTTATTGCTTTTAAAATATGACACCAAAAGCATAACGATAAGACTCTGATGTTATTATATAAATGTCTAATAATAATATTGATTAGCTAAATGTACTTTATCAGATAACTCTAGGCTGGTGGCTAAGCTGAGTAGCAACATTAATATAGAATGTACAGTCATATAAATGCTTTGCGAATTCAAACATGCCACATTTAAACTATTATTAAATCATTTTTTAATGCAGGTTGATATTCTAAAGTGCAATTGTACAGTTTATGAAAAGAGCAAGTACTGTAAAATATAATCAACTACAAGGTATTTCTGTCTTTTAATGCAGAACCCTCGTAGAAGCATGTGATAAACGCTTTTGTAATTCAAGGCTTTAAAATGAACATCCTTGGATCGTGCACTTATTTCAGAAACATGATAGAAATTTTATGTAGTCATTAATAATGCAGTCAAACACATAATTTTGCTCTTTTAAATGTCAAAATGAAACGGCATCTTTAATAAGTCTGTTACGCTTGTTTCATCTCTTTTAAAGAGCACAGCAAATGTTTAAATCCTGGATTTCAAATTACATGTCAATTATTCCGACTAAAAACTTCAGCAGTTCACGAATATTAAACAGAAAGACTAATAATTGTAATTAAGAACAACCGTATACGGCGCAGGTCCCGCCTGCTTGTTTCCTTATATGGTTAGTTTCTGTCCTCGTTTCATTCATTATGGAAAATTCTGTTCCATGTGTGTGATTATGTTTATTACCAAGGTTTTTATTTCTGTTGATTCTTTGTCTACTCTTATTGATTTTCTGTGTTACCTTGCCTGTCTTACCTTGCGTCATTAAAGACTCTTATTTTGAAGTAGTTCCTCGTCTGCGTGTTCTGTTTCCTCCCTGCTGTGTACACCGTGACAACGGCGCTCACTATTGGATATAGTGGATTTATTAGTTTTAATCATATTCTTTGGTGTTAAACTGCAACATTTGGTCCCGGAAACAACCCCAGCATCAGTCCCATTCTATTTAGCATAGAGCCAGAGAACAGACTGGACATTTTAGTGTATTTCCAAAGGGAAAGAAGTCTTACACTGTACTGACAACCCTTTAAACACAGCTCACTTGCTTTCCACCTTTTCCCCCGGGAGGTCTGTATGAAAACGGCGAAGGTGGTGTCTTGGTGTCCAACATCCAATTATCGCTCTGTACTCGTGTTCAGCGGTTGTGATTTGCGTGTCACCGGTGGGTTCTCCTGCAGTAATGAACCCAGTTTCACTGCACCGTTCTTATGGGATATCCTGACCTTTGTCATGTTAACCGAAGTCAAACCTGTTTTTCCCCACTCTGCTTGGCAGGTCTAGCCAAGCCCATGGGTCTGGTGGAGGGTCCTGGAGGTCTGGGACAGGGCGGTGCAGCAGCCACGCTGGGGGAGGACAGCCGAGAGGCCGAAGGAAGGTACGAGGAGTACGGCTACAATGCCCAACTGAGCGACCGCATCTCCTTGGACAGGAATATTCCGGACTACAGGCCGAAAAAGTGAGTATGCTGCAGTGACTTTAAACACAGAACATGCCCTTGGAGGTTGAGATTAGAATAGATGTTGAGCCGCAGTGTGCTACGGCATTTGTTCTGGTCTGTCTCAAAATCCTTTTTGAAAAAAGCTACAACAAAACAAAGCTGACATTTAATGCAATTCAACTTCTATCAGATGCATCTGTTTTTTTTGCCAGTCTTGTATTTGTATTATATTAGGTTATACTTTATTTTGAAAGTCCACTTTAGATATTCTACTAACTATATGTAACTTTGCAACAACATGTCTACTAATTCTCAGAGTAGACTTTTAGGTTAGGTTTAGGGTTAGTAGAACAAGATAGACAGTTACTAACCCGATCAAATAGTAAGTGTTACATGTAGCAGACAGTCTACTAATACTCTAACGACTGCTAGTTGACATGTAGTTGCAAAGTTATATATAGTTAGTAGAATATCTAAAGTGGACTATCAAAATAAAGTGTTATATTATGTTATATTATATTATATTTAGGGCTGTCAAAAGCAATTAATCGCATCCAAAATAAAAGAGTTTGTTAACATAATATATGTGTGTGTACTGTGTATATTTAGTGTGTATATAAGACATTAGACAATATTTTGAAAATATTTACATTTATTTACATATATATCTTTATATTCATATAAATTATATCATATATAAACATATTTAAAATATAAACATAACATATTTTTTATTAAAGGGACCAAAATGATAATTTTGTCATTTTTTTACTTACCCATGTCTTTCCAAACCTGTAAAAGCTTAGTGCGTCTTCGGAACCTAATTTAAGATATTTTGGATGAGAGCTGGGAGGCGTGTGACTGTCCCGTTGACTGCCAATTAAAAACACTGCCAAGGTCCAGAAAAGTATGAAAAGCATCGCCAGAATACTCCATCTGCCATCAGTGGTTATCATTTTGGGGTGGAGTATCCCTTTAAATATATACATGCATGTGTGCGTATTTATATATACATAATAAATATACACAGTACACACATATATTATGTAAACAAAAACTTTTATTTTGAATGCGATTAATCACAATTAATCGCTTGACAACACTAATTATATTATATTTTATATCTGTTTTCGGTTTAATTTTTTGTTGAGTTATTTTAAGTTTTGTTTTTACATGTTTTTACAGTTTATTTTTTATATTATTATTATTTATTATATTTGTTATATTATGTTTATTTCAGTTTCAGTTTTATGCATCAAGTTAGACTAAAAATAATATAAAAGTTATATTATTTACATAAAATACAATATTAACATTTAGTTAACCCCATTTTTTATTTGAAGTAACAATTTTTTAAATGCCTTTTGTTTTTGTTAAATTGAAGAACCCTGTGTTCTTTTGCTTGGTTTGTCTATACAGTGGATGTTTAACTTTAATTTATGGATAAAAACAATATATCTTATCATGTTCAACAGAAAGTGAAAGTGACGTGACATACGGCCAAGTATGGTGACCCATACTCTGAATTTGTGCTCTGCATTTAACCCATCCAAAGTGCACACACACAGCAGTGAACACACACACACACACCGTGAACACACACACACACACACACACACACACACACACACACGCAACCACACACACACACACACACACACACACACACACACAACACACACACACAACACAACACACACCCACACACACACACACACACACACACACACAACACACACACACACCGTGAACACACACCCGGAGCATGAACACACACACACCGTGAACACACACACAGCAGTGAACACACACACACACACCGTGAACACACACACACAGCAGTGAACACACACACACCGTGAACACACACACAGCAGTGAACACACACACACAGTGAACACACACACAGCAGTGAACACACACACAGCAGTGAACAACACACACAGTGAACACACACACAGCAGTGAACACACACACATGTTGGTTTTTATGGTTTACACGGGGACTCTCCACACACACACAGGCCGAAAGGTTTTTAACACTGTACACCGTATGTGCATTGCCCTACAGTGAACACCCTACACACACAGCCCACACAGGAGACGGTGAACACACACACAGCAGTGAACACACACACACAGCATGAACACACACACACAGCAGTGAACACACACACACAGCACACACACACACACACGTGAACACACACACACACACACACACACACACACCGTGAACACACACCCGGAGCAGTGGGCAGCCATTTATGGAGCAGTTGGGGGTTCGGTGCCTTGCACAAGGGCACCTCGTCGTGGTATTGAGGGTGGAGAGAACTACTTTCGTTATTCTCTCCCCCCCCCCGCCTACAATCCCAGCCGGACCGGAGTCTCGAACTCACAACCTTTCGATTACGAGTCCCCAGAAAAAAGAAACACATAGAACTAAATAAGTGTAAATCATGACTGAATTTTTATTTTGGGGTGAACAATTCCTTTAATTATTTACAGGAATATGTTCACAAGATATTTGAAAACATTCACTCCGTTCTTTGATATTTTCTGGAGGAAAAATACAATTTGGGGTGGTACGCAACAAGCTGTGAGCTTATTTGCTACTTTTTGATTTGTCCTGCCATAAATGCCATGGCCCTTTAAAACCACCTACACCACAGGGTTGATTATCAGACGGTGTTATACGAAGGAAAGGGGTTTATAAATAGCCCAGTGGCTGAATCACTTCCCACATTTTAGCATTACAACGCCCTTCAGGGGAGAATCAGATTAATAGAGTCAATAGCTAGCAGTGATAAAGCATTGTGTTGTAGTATTACTGTGTGGAAGAGTACCCTTGCCCACTAGGACAGTGTTAATGGTAGGAATGTTAATAATGCAGCAACAGCGCAGGGGTGTCTTATATGAAAACTACCTTAGAAACAGCACTGGAATATTAATGGTCATTCATAAGAAGTTATATATTTAGAACATGACCCAAAGCACAGATCCAGTGATTGAGACCAGATAAGCGTATCCAGCCTTTCTTTTGAAACTTAGCATAGTTTGTTGAGGTTAATGCTGGTCATAAGCCAACAAAAACTAAAGCTAAAATGTGAAATATAGAAAATATCCTGGACAAATTTTTTTTTCACACCGATGGATCTAATTTTAGGCCATTGTAGATGATGGAGGTTGTCTTGCGGTTGCTATTCTGAAGCCTCTTGCAGTTGTTGTGATTCAAGCTGTGTGTAAATCACGATTCATTGTCTGCGTTCGTCTCGGCAGTCATGCTTCCGCTAGCATCCCTGATAAACACAATCATTCACGCTCCTGCACACAAACATGTGTTATCTAAGATATCTCCACAAGGCATCACACATCTGACCCTCACGCTGCATGAAGGGAAGGTCCTGTTATACGCCTCTGGTTATGAGAATCAAAACATAATTGTAATGATTTCTTTAACACGTGGGTAGAACAGGGTAGAATCGTGGTAAATAATTCATAGACTCCTTGTTTGGTAAGAAACATGAAAAATGTAAATGAACATGTCTGCTCGCAGTCCTCACCGTCACAGTTATGCATTTAACACTGTACAGTGTGTTTGCCTCATCTATTGTGCGGTGCTAAAATACATATACAGTATGATATACTGATTGAAAGTTGTTAGGATTTTTTTATGTTTTAAAAAGACATCTCGTGTTCTTAAGGCTGCATTGATTTGATCAAAAATACAGTAAAATCTGTGATGTTGTGAAATATTATTACATTGAACTGTTTTATGTTTTAATCTTTTTAAATGTAATTTATTCTGTGAGTTTTGAGATGCCTTCAGTGTCACATGATCCTCCAGAAAGCATTCTAATATGCTGATTTCCTGCTCAAGAAACATTTCTCATTATTTTCAATGTTGAGAACTGTTTAATATAACTATTTTCTTTCTTAATATGTTTTAAAATATAATTTATTCATGTGATGCCAAAGCTGAATTTTTAGCAGTGATGCTGAATATGTTTCTGGATTTGTTGATGAATAACAAGTTCATATAATTGTTTAATTATAAATCGTTTGTAGCATTATAAATGTCTTTACTGTCACTTTTGATCAATTTAATGCTTCCATTCTGAATAAAAGTACTTACTGGCCCCAAAAAGTTTAGAAAAAGGGAAATTATTTTTTTATAATTGAATTCCTGAGCAGGAAATTATTCTAGGGGAGGCAAAAAATGTCTAACATGAAATCATAAATTTCTTACAAAATAAGAATGTATTGATTTAGATGTTACTGCACCATAATAATTGATAATAGATATGTTGAATTGCTGATATAAATAATCTGCACCAGATGAAGAACTGTTGATTTGAAATAATACCTCGCTCGGGAGCATTGAAGTTGTGGCTGTTTGTTTCCAATAGTGGACATTTATTCTCATTAAATGTGTGTCCAGATCCTTCTTACTACGTGGCTTTTCCATAATAGTGGAAATATGTTCGTCATAACTTCATTCCGTATCTTATCTGACACCGGGAGCAAACCGAAAATGAGCAAAGTACACACTATACCATTAAACATTCACAACTTTGTAGACAACTTTGAAGATTTGTAATGGCTTTAATCAGCAAGTATACATTACAAAAATATGAATATTTCAAATAAATGCTGTCTTTTTTAACTTTCTACTCACCGAAGACTCCTGAAAAAGGTATTTCTGTAAAAATATTCAGCAACAAAACCAGTTTTTAACATTAATAATGCAAATCAGCATATTATAATGATTTCTGAAGACTGGAGTAATGATGCTTTGCCATCACAGGAATTTTGTGTACCTAACATTTAAGCACAATCAAATATACTTCAGTATACAATTAGTTATACTCCCACTCAATTAAAACATACTAAAAGTACAATTGCAGGGTATTTTTATTAACCACATAAGTATGTACATTTGTAGTATAATTAGTATTTTATTATTTTTATCTTTCATAAAGCCTTAAGACTTAAACACTACACAATGATTATTATTATTTTCTTTTCCTGCCCCTAAACCTTTGAATGATAGCGTACTGTTCTGCAGCTCTAGAGCCGGACATCATTGCATGAGGTTTAAGGATGGTTCACTGTGTGTTTGTTTAGGTCATTGCTGGGTGGGTTTGGTCTTTGTGGTGTTTGTACCTCGGAGCTCGGGGTCTGTAGAGGACACAATCTCTTACATTGAGCCAGCAGCACCGAGCCTCAGAGCGGGTTGTGTTTCTGATGCCCTGCAAACAGTTGTTGATGTGTTTCTTGGCTAATTGAGGAGTCATTCTCCAAAGGTCATTGATGGCCGTTTCTCTTTAATGCATGTTTAATTGCAGATCTCCGGGATACCTGCTTCTTCAGTCTCTCTGGTCAAAGGCCTAATCGATGTGCTTTCTCAAACAAAGGCAGTGTATTTTTATGCAGCCACAAGAAAAGCAGTCTCTTTAAAAGGTCAAGCTGACCTTAGCTCAACGGACTTGACGCAAATTAATTTACCACCAAGCAAAGAAAACAAATCCATATAACTACATCAAGAAGCCATTTTATTATTGACTCGAGGATGGAGGAAACTGTATGCAAGGAGATTGAACGTTCACAAGTGAATGAAATGAACTGGCATCAGGAAAGTGTTTACGTTTCGAGATGACATATAAAAGAATAGATGGATGTTATTTTGTGTGAGCCATCATTTAGTGAGAATGAGATCAAAAGGGTGTTGAGGTCTATCAACACTCCTTCTTGTACCGGTGAGATGTTTTCAGTGAAAACATGATGCAGTGACAAGCCGAGTTATGATTTTATAGCAGAGGTATATTATCACAATCAGCATGTTGCTTCTAGACTGACACCAGAACGCAGAGGCAGTGTTAGAGGTTTAAGTGAAGTCTTATAGAGAGAAATGATTCAGGGAGAGGTGGAGAGAGAGAGAAGAGCGAGAGAGAGGTAAGTATACATCTTAATCTAAGTGTCTGTTTCTGTCATGCTTTGTTCCAGGTCAAATTATGATAACTGGACAGCCCGCTTTGGCTCTATTTCACCCGGATGAGTCCATCTCTCATCCTGCTCCAGTCTGTAGCTGCCTGCCCTGTCCAGCCGTACAAATCCAGACTTGAGCAATGGCCTAGATTTCAGCTGGTAACTAGAGCAATGAAAGAGTAAAATTACTTATGCTCGTGAAGCTACATGTATAGCCGACATATGCTGTGTGGGAAAAGCATCTCTGACATTTGAAAGGCGCATACAGATTCGATAAGTCAGCTGTAAATGAATATGAATATTACATTAATAGTTGTTAGAGGACATACAATAATACTTTTGTATCATTTTATGGAAACATAATTACAGAAGTCTCTTATGCTCTGGACTGGATTTATTTAATCAAACATACGGTATGAATATGAATGAATAATGAATTAGGCATTTATTTACTATGCACTACTGTACACCCTCAAATGAGTTGTGAAATATTATTACAATTTAAAAAACTGTGTTCTATTTGAATATATTTAAAAATGCATTACTCCAGTTTTTAGTGCCACATAATCTTCAGAAATAATTATAATATGCTGATTTATATCTATGTGTTGTATGTGCCTGTATACATTTTTTTATCTCATGTGTAATTTTTCATTATACAAAACGTGTAATTAACAATAAATAGAAAAATAAAGAAATTACCTTACTAAAATGTATTTGAAATATATTTATTTAATGCGAAGCATACTACAAATACATTTTCATATTTAAGTGCTTAATACAAAATGCCCTGCAGTTGTACTTTTGGTATATTAAACTGGTATACTGAATGAACAGTTTATTTTGTGCTTAACGCACTTTAATTGTGCGGAAGTAGTGCAACTAAAGACATACTGAAGTCTATTTGATTGTGCTAAAGCAGAACTATTGCAGGTACACTTTAAATATCTTGCATTTAAAGACTGATATTATTCAAAGATCATATGATCCTCATCAATAGTGACATTAAAACACATTTTAGGCTTAATATTAAGAAATATGCATTGTGCACAAGTAGTAACATTATATCAGTCTTGAGTGATATGTCAGTAAATATGTTAATAGATTAGAACTTTACTTAGTATGAAATAAATGGATTTTAAATATAACTTTTTTCCTAGGTTATAGCTACTTAGGTAAAATTATATTTTTGAATGTTTATAAATATAAAAAGCGGCTTGTTTTTCAGTGTTGATGTGAAGTTGCATTGTTGTTTTGGCTGTTTCACCTGAACGCGGCGGTGCGTTTCACTCCTGTGATAACACAGAAGGGTTTACTTGGATTTATTTGATGTATTCATGCTCATTTTGTGGAAAAATACTGCTGGTGACATCAGTTTTGTATTCATGGTGCTTTGCATGAGCAGTTGAGGAAGAAAAATATAAGGGAATGGAAAAGCAGCAACCTGCTGGGAAGCAAAGAAAAAATGCTTTAATGGCCTGATCGATCAAACCTTCCTTATGCTGCTATGGCTGCAGAACCGCACGTATTAGAGGACTGTTATAAATAGCTTTGAATGATATTTGCACAGCTGTCACTGTTGAAACTATCATAATATTTTGTTTTTATGCACTGGATGTTAGCCATAGCTGTATGCTTGCTTGAGCACAGTCTAGCTGATATAAGCAATATTGCATAAATATGCTTGCGTTCCTTTATTTATTTTTCTCCATGGCCTATTGCCCATGATTTAGTCCTAGAATTGATCAATTGGATTTTTTCTTTAGACTGTAGTTTGGATAAAAGTGCCTGCAAAATGAGTAAATGTAATTTAAGGTGAAGTATAATCATCACTGTTTATATCAGCTTTAGTTTAATATAGTTGAGGTACGGCTATATTTGATTGTTGTAGTTTTTTCTATTTCATTTTCCGGTTTTAGCGGTTTTGTGTATTTTTGTTGGCATAGTTTGCATGCACTTTTATAGATCAAGCTGGGATTTGAGAGTGTTTGAACAGCTAATGTGAATTGTGTTTTGGTAGTGTTGCGTCATTTCAGGCCGACTGTTCTCCACCTGCAGTTAAAACACTAAACATCACCATCCTGACTCTTTCACACGTGTGTGTGTGTGTGTGTGTGCGTGTGTTGTGTGGTTACTGTCTCGCTCCAGATTGGGTGAGGCGAGTAGAGCCATTAAATATTATTGACTGGCAGCAAGGGGCTCGATGAACATTATCCATGTCCGAGAGAGGGAACAAAATCTGATTTTTCTGTTGAATGGGCTTGAGAAATAACATAGCTTAATAGATATATATTTTTAGGCTTGCTTGTCTGTATATTTTTATATAATTCAAATATTTTTGATGGCCACATCAAGCCTTATTCATGATGTAAACCCATAAATCCATTCTTGAATAGACTGTTGCACTGAAGCTAGCATTTTATGCAAGCATGTTTTTCACATTGATTTACACTGGACTCATTCTGCTGATTAAGGTCCTTAGATGTTACCCTAACTATAGAGGGCAATTTATAGCTGCTGTAAACAATGTTAGCCTAATAGCTATCTTGCTAACTTCTCTATTTGAGACTATGCCATTGAACTAAATGGCCTCCCATCCTTTCAACCGTATCCATCTCCAAATCTCCGTCCTTCAAAGACAATGCAGCAAACCCCAGAGCGTAGTATGACTGACAGGCAAAGGCACGACTCTAGGGTTTCTGATGGGCTATAACACACCACGGTCAGATCCTTTTTGCTGTTTACAGAGCCTTGGGCTAAAACAGAGACTTGTGTGATTTCTCAGGACACCTACAGTATTTCAGTGATATCTAACAGATAGGGATTTTATGGTTGTTATTCCAAAAAAGGCATTACCATGTTCAGAATTCAGCATAAACAGCTAGTATTTGTGTTAACGTGATAGTATAATTGTGTTAGACTAGGCACAATTACTGTAACTTCTCTCCTCAAATCGTTACAGAAAATAATTTATGGAGCTTATAATGAAGGAAATGTCCGTGTATAAATTGCCACAGTCATTATTTTAGTGGAGCATTAGTCATCTGTGATCAGTATTGTTGTTTTGTAGTAAGATTAAGGTCCTCATTATTGGGTAAGACTGAATGCTATCAGTGTACTGAATGCTTACATATACGTTCACAAATGCGTTCACTCTATAATGAATGAATGAATGATGCATTTATATAGCGCTTTATTGTGTATTGCTGTACACCCAAAGCGCTTTACAGTCATGTGGGGGGGGGGGGGGGGGGTGGTCTGTCCTCAACCACCAGCAGTGATGGTTACATCTTACAGTTAATCCGAGAATCACATGCGTGCCAATCTGTGGGCCTGGATCAACTACAGATTTTATATTTTTATTTTCCAACAACATGTAAATAAACATGTTATCTGTATCTATTGTATTCAATAATGTTTCGCTGCTTTGTAACTGCTGCAGCGCCCTCTTTTTGTAAACGCAGCACATTCTTTATATGATGAAATTAATACATTTAAAATCAGTAAACCTTATGTAAGGAATTGAACTGCAATGTGCTTTTACTAAAGTGTTTTAATTTGACATTGTTTCCATCCTCAAATTGGGATTAGTCTGTTTTTTGTTGTTTTTATCTTGATTGAAGCACACCATGCTGGGTCTGCAATCAGTGGGAGCCAAAAAAATGACAAAAAATGCCATAAAATGACAAAAATGTCCTCAAAATTCAAGTTACGGGGCACAAATGTCCCAGTAATAGGTTTCTGATTTTTATATTTTGCAACATATGTTATAGTTAAAGCATTATCCAGACAAGCACGATTGCCATTTTCACTGAATATCAGCTCCATTATAAAATGTGATATTGCTTTTATAGAGTAGTTCAACAAACAAGAAGTTAGTAATTCACTTTTTAAACAAATAGTGTCTGTTTTTGCTCCTTCAATAAAAATAGTTACAATTCTGTCACAATTGCACACTGTAACAGTTTCATTCTCCAGCTTAAAATGTAGTTTTTATTAATGCACATATATACTTTTATTCTCTTGGTTGTATATAATTTGATTTCTTATTTGTTGAATACACCTTTTTGTGAGCAGACGGGCGTTACTCAATAATGTGATTGCCTGGAGAATTTGAATCTGCTAAATGCCAAACCTAGTCTCTGTAATCGTATTTTATGAAATATAACCTATTCCTGAGCCCTATAATCCTCAGCTATATTAAAAGAGCTGAGAGTAAGTCCATACGGGCAGAACCTCATGCTGTTTTCCCAGAGCTTAGGACGATTTCACACTGAGGTGTTGATCAAGAACTTATGGTTGCTTTAGTAACAGTCAGCGTTTACAATGTGCAATAGAGGCTATGTTGGCATGCCTCAATATTCCCCACAAGAAGAGCGGTACATGTGGGAATGAATTTAGGCTTTTTAGTGGCTTGTCAGGTTTTGTCTTTAGCCAGAATATAGAAAGTGTTAGCAACACAGTAAATATGCACATATTTATTGGTGGCAAGACAACTAATCTTTAGCGTTGAGACGTCAGGTTGTATTTTAGTTGTCTTGTACTAATATAGGAACTCCCTAAATGTAATGAAATGCTTTATGTTTCTAATAAACTGTAGCTTTGCACCAGAATCTTCATCTTATCCAAAGCATAATCAGCTATATTCTGGCTATAATATAATATCTCTATAAAATAAAGATATTCCTGCAACGCATGCAGTTGAGAGTAATCCAGAATAGTGCTTCAACAAAATTCAGACCAAAAAAAACATTCATATCAAGGACGATAACTAACAATAACTGGATATAGTTTTAACAATCATTCTTAAAAAACTAATTGCAGCATCCACAACACAACGGCAATGACGCAGAGGAACAATATTGTTGGAATCACTTTCAAAGAAATGTTCTAGCTGAAAAATGCTAAAAGCTTTGACAGCCAATCAGAATCCACCCTGCTTTAAAGAGCTCTAGCACGTGTGCATCATGTGCTTATAATAAACAGCATGTCTCTGTTATCTATAGTTATTGTTCTTGGTGTGAGCGGGCCTTGTGTCACATCATGAAGTTCTTCTGCTTATGACTGGAGCTGTGTCGACAAGTTACTAAACAAAGTCCTGCTCACAGCGTGGAGAAAGAGGATGTCATTTCGGCATTTGCATTGCATTTCATTTTTAACTCTTTCTCTGCCACTGATGGAATTGTCTGGCTTTCCTTGTGTTCATTGTTATATGGTAGTGTGCACTATTACACATCTTCAGAAAGAATACAGAATCTCTGAATCAGTACACGGTGAAGAAGAAGCAGAATCAAGCATGCAAGCAGATGCATGTGTAAAATACCATGATCATCTAAACAAAATATAAATCAAAACTGACCAATATTACCAAATGAATTGTCGACCCAGGAATCTGTATAGGGCTGTGCAGCTTTGGGGGTGTTGATTGAAGCGAGCTACTCCATCTATGTTTTGTTCATCTGAATCTAGTCTCTGAATCCAGTCTGGACAGAGTCTTGCTTTTCTCAGCTTTTTAGTCCAAATGTATGAAACTTGCCTACTGTATATTCATGTGTTGATAAAAAAAAGAAAATAATGCATTAAGCTAGAATAAAACAGTTTTTTAAAAGCAAAGACTCTGCTCTTTTTTTGATGTATTGCATGTTCAGATATTTCAGAAAATTATCAAAAATGCTGGCGGTGACTGGCAACTCTTTTTTTTTTTAAATGCCGGCGGGGAAAGAGTTATGTGAAACAGAATAGTTAGTGCTTGAGACTTTCTTTGCAATTTTATTATTGCTAAAACAATGTATAAATATAAATTGTAATGATACAAATAAAAAAGCTGAGTCACACACAATAAAACCTGAATAATCTACTACAAAAATGATTATGGTCAGTTGTTATGTATTTATTAAACGTTCAGACTGATACACTGATGTCTGTTTTCTGTCCAGGTGTAAGCAGCTGACCTACACTGAGGACCTTCCCCAGATCTCTGTCGTCTTCATCTTTGTGAATGAAGCTCTGTCTGTCATCCTGCGGTCTGTACACAGCGTGGTCAACCATACCCCGGCACACCTGCTCAAAGAAATCATCCTGGTGGACGACAACAGTGACAGCGGTAGGGACGCATCCCTTTGTGTTTCCATTAATGATTTATTGCTTTATTTTCTCTGAAACTAATACAGCTGTTTAATATTTAGCGGTTTCTCTTGTTGCTCCAGATGGAAAAGCCTTTATAAAGAAAGTGTCGTGTGAATAAACACAGCACGGCATCCTCAGATAAAGTATGAGTAACCTGTTTAGGTATGCCGTAACAGTCTGTGTTTTATCTGAGCAAACAAACATTTGTGTTGCTTGGTTAGAGACTGCGCTTAAAGACTAACAAAAAGAGGAAAAATAAACAGCAAGAGACAAACACCGCAAGAGTAACCCTTTAGGTATGTACTCTTGCACACAGCTCAAGGTTTATAGATACGCTTTAAAGGGAAAGACAGATTCATCTGTAAAGGGAAAGAAAGATTGAGACACAAGCTTGAGTCTGGATCCAACCCTTAAATGATCTGAGATGACCGAACACCTGAGAAGAGATGATGCCATAAGTTAATTATATTGAGTTTCTACAATATAAATCTATTTTAGAAACTGAATTTCCTGTGAAGTTGCTTTGCAACGATTCTATCGTAGAAAGCGCTATCCAAATAATCTTGAATTTGAGACATTATTTACAGTTCCCACTGGCGCTGTATGTTTTGTAGTCGTTTTATCTGGTCAAACTGCGCTGAAGTATCGGACTGACTAAAAGTAGTGATGCTTCTAACTAAACATTCTTCATTAGTGTGACTCAGCTGCTAAGCTGTGCTCAAAATAGTGTAGCTTTTTCAGTAATTAACTATTTTTTTTTGGTGTCTCATAATTTTTTTTCTGTTTCACATTATTTATTGCATACAGCCTTAAAGGCCGAATTGTTCGTTTGCGTTTTTTTCGGATTCGTAATCCTAAAAATGTGTCACGCACAGAAACCTTGCACACTGAGTCCGATGTGAATTAATTAATCCATTGCGAAAAAATTTGCAAACCAGTAGCCTACTAAATGGAGGATGATTTTTGTCATCCTCTCGCTTCTTAAAAAAGAAAAAGAAAGGAAATATTGGGTCCATCCAATCCTGAGATATAGAGAGGAGTTCAGCGGGATTATCACGGGCGATTCAAAGTTTACTTCAGGATGTCAGTGGCTCAGTTTGATGCTTTGCTAGTGATACTAGAGCCACATGTTAAAAAGAAGACCACCAGTTTCTGTGAACAGTGTGCAAGGATCTATATACAGTGCTTTGTGCTGCGAGATGAAGTGGATGAATTTGACAATCGAAATTCTTGTTACGGATGCAAAAAACTAAAAAAATCAAACCCCATCCCAATTTTTTATGACAATTTTGGAGGCAGTGTGTAAACATGATTGAACATAATGTGAGGTCGTATTTATTTTTCAACGTGCGAACATTTCGGACGTAAATTTCAGACTCAGTGTGCAATGACCTTCAAAACCAAGCAAGATGGATCAATAATTGGCCATTCTCTTCTAGAATCCTCTTCATCGCAGTTGGGTTTAGTTCATATGAGTGCAGGGTTGGCTCGGGATTGAGGGCACATCGAGGCTGCAAAGGGGCGCTCATGAGCACCCTTCTGAATCCTAAAATGATAAATGGGATACCCTACAGGCTCGTGGACCTCATGGACATGCGTGAACGAAGACCGCGAGACCGCAAGTCCACATCGAGTGTGCCGTTCGACACAGGGCCACTCTCTGAAGTACTGAGTGGAATTCATTTGAGAGAATTTGTTCTTTCATCTGATCACAATTAAACTTTAAAAAATATTTTCTCAGATTTTCAGTAGTTCTTTGAGTCCTCAATTGAATAGAGTTTCTGGAAATCGTTGCACTCTATTTTTAGCCTTTATGGAAGTAAATTATTTAATCAAAAATACAGTAAAAAACAGTAGTTTTGTCAATTACTATTACAATCAAAAACAACATTTTATAACTACATTTATTATTTTTATTTACTGCTATTTATTTATTTATAATGTTTTATTTCAAATAAATTGTGTTCTTTTTAACTTTCAATTTATCAAAGAACCCTATGAATATTATCATCGTTTACACAAATATATTAAGCTGCAAAAACTGTTTTTAACATTGATAACAAAAAACATTATTAGTAACTGAGCACCAAATCAGCATATTAGGATAATTTATGAAGGATCATGTGACACTGAAGACTGAAAAAAAGTTGTTTTAAATTATAATAATATTTCACAGTATAACAGTTTTTACTGTATGTTTGATCAAATAAATGCCTTGGCAAGGATTCTTTTAAAAGCATAAATACATAAAAAACAAGCAAAAAAATCATAATGATTCCAAACTTTTGACCAGAAGTTTTAGTTTTTTTTAAATGATACTTTTCTAAATACTCCTAAATGTTTATGTTTTTATTAATGATACTTTTCTATATTCTAGTATACTCCTAAATGTTGTTAGCTTTCCCTTTTAGCAGATATACTTGATATATATTTAAAAAGGCAGTTCTTCTCAATCAATCCGCGCAGAGGTGGAGCGTTGTGGAGAACACCTCAATTTGCTGTTATCTCACACACTCCGCTTCTCTGGATGTGGCGTTGACTGTTTCTAATTTCCTGCTGATGCTTCAGCTTCTTCCAGCTGACATTAAACTGTTAACATGCAAAGGTTCCCTACTTGACCTTTTCTCAGCGCTGTAGCTTGTCGTCTCCGGTTTAGCGCTCGCGCCCAAAACACGGCTGGAGGTACAGGCGCCCTCACCACTTGAATAATGAACTGACCTTAGCGAGCGTGTCTCTGTCTCTCTAAGTCTTCTGTCCATTATGAAGACGTTTAATAGAGTGCCGTTCTCGTGCTACACTATTCACTGAAGCCAATACGGTTTTTGTCCTCCTTTTCTGTCCCTCCATCATCCCTGTCTGTTTGGATTCATCTCAGCTGAATCCTGTTACGCAGGGTCTCACCTTCTGAATAATATTAAGGGACATTGCATCTATGTTTCTCATCTCATCAGACACGGAGTGGTATTGCACCCTTGAAATTCAATTCATTTAGACGTCGCTTGTAAACAGATAATAATGGGTTTCATTCCAAATGAAAATAAATGTAGGTCCCTTTAGATGAAGACTTTGTTTAATACTTTTCAAGGACATTCTTTTATTTGAGACTCCAGCTAGTAAATGACATCTGGCTTTAGCCCCAAAAGCAAACTACACAATTAAAATCCTCACATGTTAGGAATTGAATTGTATAGTTGGCCAAATTCTGTGAATAAAATTAGTGTTTGTCCCACAATATTTTTTTTAATTTTTTGTATTTGTGGATGATCCCTGTTTTACTGAAGCCCAGTGGCACGTACACGTGAATCCATGAGCAAAATGGCTTCTTTAATTGCATTAATTGCTATTCCAGTGCCATATACAGCCTTCACTAGTTATTGCGTATGGTTGTACATCAAGCCAGAGTTCTTGATATATGCAGATGAAAAAGTCCTCTTTGTTGATTAAATGAAGCAAAGCAATTCCTTGTCCATAGCGCATCTATCAGGATCACATGATCCTTCATGCATTTAAAATATTTTCATAATGCTCAATTTTGATCTCCTGTGTTCCAGAACTTATTTCTGCTTTTCTATTCACAGTATGATGGATGGATATTTGTTCTTCATTGATTGGTGAATGCTTATAAAATATTTATGCCTCATGATTCTTAATTTTAATCTAATTTAGAACGCACCAGAGTGAATCCTATAACTTCTAACAGCACATTTGTGTGTGTGTGTGTGTGTGTGTGTGTGTGTGTAGTGTGTGTGTGTCTCTCTGTGTCTGTGTGTCTCTGTGTGTGTGTGTGTGTGTGTGTGTCTGTGTCTGTGTGTGTGTGTGTGTGTGTGTGTGCGCATGCTGTTCGACACACACTGAACTGCATTTTGTGCCTGCCCTAATAAAAGTAATGAGAATGAGATGTATTTATTTTTTTCACAACACAATGTAAATTTAGGGGGAAAAGTGCAAACATTATGTTAAAATAAATGGTCATACTTGTTCTATGGCCTATAATGTTAAATATGATATGGCCACATACAAATCACAGCTAAATTCGGTTGTCAGTTCACATGTTTGCACTTAATCCTGTTCTGCACACACAGTGAGTGACAACTGCATATACAACTGAAAATGCAGGTAGTGACAACTCTGCAGTGTGTACAGAACCAAACTCAACTAGTTGTTAATGACGTATTTAAACATGTATCCGAGTTTTGTCTTTTCTGTATATGAAAAGAAATCACAGGGTACATTTTAAATCATTAGTGTTGCCAGATCTTGCTTGGAAAATAACAACAACAAATAAGAATGAAGCCCATAATAAACTTAAATCCAAATATGTTATTTTGGAAATAAGCCACATACCAAAATATAGTGAACTGCATCTGCCTACTTTATTAACTCCATAAACTGGAGCCCAAATAACAAGCCACAATGCGCTTGATAAGCATCGCTTCTAATAAGAGGACATGGCAACTCCTCAAGTGCTCTCTGTGAGGTAGCTTTCCAAACATAAAACATGACAGCTCTGTTGATGGTGGTTTAGTATTTAAATGCAAATGTCACACCTGAAACTTTACAATATGTATGTGTCCTATGAGTGTTTATGGCCAAAAATAAAACCATCTCACCTTTTATGTAAGATAATTTTAAATCACATTCTTGAGCGATTAAATCCAGTGCCAGTGTTTTCCATTGCTCCGAAACACTGAAATGTTAATCGTTCTTCTGAGCTGATGAATGAGAGGGGAGGTAGTTGTGTGCATCAGTGCCTTAAAGAGTGCTCCGTTCCTCCTTATTCCTCTCCCCATAGAAACTAGAGCACTCAGCAACCTGCAGGAAAGAGCCCAAACACTCATCTATCTTCCTTGATGTGTGTGTGTGTGTGTGTGTGTGTGTGTGTGTGTGTGTGTGTGTGTCTGTCTCTCTGAGTGTGTGTGTGTGTGTGTGTGTGTGTGTGTGTGTGTGTGTGTGTGTGTGTGTGTGTGTGTGTGTGTGTGTGTCTCTGAGTGTGTGTGTGTGTGCTCTCTGAGTGTGTGTGTGTGTGTGGTGTGTGTCTGTCTCTGAGTGTGTGCGTGTTCTCCTTGCACTCCATTTGTTTACCTCCCAGAGTTCTTATTGAATGAGGACAGATAGCTAACTCTGAGAGACTAAAGGAGTGGGGAGATTCAGGCAGATTTATTTACCATGTCATCTTTAGTGCCACTAAAACCTTCTTTTTTAATCCTATTAAGTTTATCGTACAGAATTCAACACAAGCTTCTTCTTTGAACCTGAATGCTTTTATTTTTATTTCCATTCAGAATCCTGAAAATCCTAAAAATAAAGGTTCTAAAAGGGGGTTTTCATTTTTGCAGTGATGCCATAGAAGAGCTATTTTTGGTTGCACAAAGAACCTCTGAGTAAACAGTTCTTAAAATGACCTCTTTTTTGTAAGTGTAAAAAACATTTAAAAAATCTATAGAATATTTTGAAAAATTTTATAGATTAATTTCATTCTATGCATTCTGCACATTCTATAGGTTCATTTCACTTTTTTTAGATTATTAGGTGATTTTTTTTAATGCAATAATTGTATCAAAATCCATTAATAGTCAGTGCCTTCACAATGAAACCTGTGTATAAAAGTAACACAAATTAAGTGAGGCATGAAAAAAGGGTTTCCAAGACAATGTGACCTTCATAAAATAAAAAGACAAATGTTGAAGTCCCTGTTATTGATGTAGGAGGTTTGGATTTCCTCCCTTCACACGCTCTTGTTTTTCTCTCGTAGTGGAGCTGAAGTTCAGTCTGGATAATTACATGAGTAAGCGATATCCCGGCCCGGTGAAGATCGTGAGGATATTCCGCTATAAAGAACATTTGTGCAATGGAAAGGTTCCTTGGGACTGTAGATGCTATAAAGAGTACAGGGCTGTTTCTTCAGATTTTATCCATAAAACATACTTTTCACACACTCACTGTGCATATATATATATAAATATATATATATTTAAAAAAAAAATATTATATATATGTGTCTTGTTTGGGGGACATTTGCATCACATCTCAATAGTGTCTTGTTAAGAGACAAGATTTCATGGCTAGCATTTTATTTATCCAAAAAATACAAAAATAATGAATATTCAGATTTAGTGCTTAATATAACAAAAGCTTGATGACACATCCAGGTGGATGCTGCACACTGGTGGTGGATGAGGAGATATCCCCCTTACTATGTAAAGCACTTTGAGTGCCTAGAAAAGAGCTATATAAATTATTATTATTATTAAAAGCAAAATAAAAATAACCAGATTTTTTCCTTTGTATGCGTTTTACATTACATTGATTCATTTAGCAGGCGCTTTTATCCAAAGTAACTTACAATTAAGAAAATACAAGCGATTCATCATACAGAGGCAAATAAACACAGGAAGTGCTCGTGATACAAAGTTTCAGGCATTGTTTGGATTAGAACAAGCTGAGCCTGTGGTTGTTCTATACGCAAGCATCAGTGCCTTGAACTTGATGCGAGCCGCGACCAGTACCCAGTGCAAGGAGTCAAAGAGAGGTGTAGGGCTCTCTTGGGCTCGTTGAAGACCAGTCGTGCCGCGACATGCTGAATCATTTGTAGAGGTTTGATTGTGTTTGATGGAAGTCCGGCCAGAAGAGCATTGCAGTAGTCCAGCCTAGACATGACAAGGGCCTGGACAAGAAGTTGTGCAGCATGCTCTGTTAGGAGTGCACTAGCATTAAAAAAAACTAACAAAAAAATACTACACAGCTGAGGGACAGATATAAGCAACACAAATATTCAAATTTTGGTTCATTTCACTTTTTTTAGATTATTATATTTTTGTTATTAATTTTAGTTTTTGATGAATTTAAGATAAAAATCCATTAAGAATCAATGCCTTCACAATAAAACCGTGCATTAAAAGGAACAAGAATAAAAAAACACAATATGGCATGAAATAAACGGTTTCCAAGATGTGACTTTCATATAATAAAAAGACAAATGTCGAAGTCTATTGATGTAGGAGGTTTGGATTTCCTCCCTTCACCTGCTCTGTTTTTCTCTCGTAGTGGAGCTGAAGTTCAATCTGGATCAGTACGTGAACAAGCGATATCCCGGCCTGGTGAAGATCGTGAGGAACAGTAAGAGAGAAGGACTCATACGGGCCAGGATTCACGGCTGGAACGCAGCCACTGCTCCTGTTGTGGGCTTCTTTGACGCCCACGTGGAGTTCAACACAGGCTGGTAAGTGGGATTCAGTCTTTTATTATTTTATAAGGCACCGTCTCACCACTCAGAATATCACTGGCGTGCTTCACATGACAATGGCTTGATTTAGCAGAGAATATTCATCATGACATCAATGGTAGCTTAGACTTCAGTGAGGAAAGCAGCCTGATGGATTTTTATCTAAAGCATCTGTCAAAAATAAACTGATAGATTAATGATCTCAGAAATGGATGAATGAGATGTGCCCCAAATTAAATAACCTTTTTCCTCTCTGATGGTAATGGGCTTCCCTGCTGAGAAGGTTTTTTTCAAGCTGGTACATGCTGTTTAGTGCTGGTCTGGTTGGGAACCGGCATATAAAATACAGTCCAGGTGGAAGAAAAAAGTAATTGTTTGTTGCTGCCAAAAACACAAAATGATTCCAATGCGCTGAGGCTTGCTGTACCCACCGTTCTCACAATCCTTAAATGAACTCAAGCATCCTTCATCTGTCACCTCCTTCAACTCAACAGCAAGGAGTTCTCATTAAAGCCTCCCATTAGAGCAGTATGACCTCCATTTGGGAATTATGGATTAACCATTAATGAGCTTTTCCTCTTTGTTCCACAACATAAACATTTAATGGAGAGATGATCACTGAATGGGGCCACCGTCTCAGGCGCATGATGCCGGATCTGAGGTCGGAAACACAGGAGATGCATACCTAATTTTGAAGCCAAAATTAAATTAGAGTTTCATTATCACTTCCCTCATGCAAAACTTGTATTGCTATTTCATTTAAATGTGTTTTCCTTCTCTGTGAGCTCCAAATTGTGAAATGAAACATTCGGAAATTAAATGTATTTTAGTTTTGAATTTAAAAGGGGTCATATAATAATTTCTTGTATTCCTCCTTAAGCATTCCCTAACATTAAAAGTTTTTTAAAATGTCAAAAACAGTCATTATTTAGTTTTTCGTGCCGATGTTCCACCCTCTTTCTGGCTTAGAATTCTGCTTTTAAGAAACACCCTCTTTAACATGTAAAACAAGCAGAAGTTTTGAAATTAGCATATGTTTTCACAGCACACCAAACCAAACCAAAGTCACATTTATATAGCGCTTTCTGGGTACTCAAAGCGCTTTACATAGAAGGGGGGATCTCCTCAACCACAACCAATGTGCAGCATCCACCTGGACGATGCGACGGCAGCCATAGTGCACCAGAACGACCCCCCCCACACACCAGCTTACTGGTGGAGAGGAGACAGAGATGAAGCCAATCAGTGTATGGGGATGATTAGGAGGCCTTGATGGTCAGAGGCCAATGGGCAAATTTGACCAGGATGCCGGGATTACATCCCTACTCTTTTTCGAAGGACATCCTGGGATTTTTAATGACCACAGAGAGTCAGGACCTCGGTTTAACATCTCATCTGAAAGACGGTGCTTGTTTACAGTATAGTGTCCCCATCACTACACTGGGGCGTTAGGACCCACAAAGAGCACAGGGTGAGCACCCCCTGCTGGTCTCACTAACACCTCTTCCAACAGCAACCTAGTTTTCCCAGGAGGTCTCCCATCCAGGTACTGACCAGCTCAACCCTGCTTAGCTTCAGTGGGAAACCAGTCTTGGGCTGCACCAATGCCGTGTATGTCAAATCAAGGAAAATGTGATTCCTCATCACCTCTTTAACATACATGGAGGTTTGACAATTAGCACTTTGATATATTAGTTTCAAAGCAAATGGAGGCAACTAACAGAATTCCAAAGAGGCCAAATTAGTTTATATATGAACTGCAAGAGCATCGGTCACAGAAACACTAAAGTATTTCCTGTGTTAAGGACAACAGTTTTTTAAATGTAGCGTAAATTCACTTAAATAGGGTTTTTGACTGAAACTACCCAGAAAGAGTGTGCAGCTCATTTTGTGGCTGTTTATTGCTGTTAACAGTAATTTCTTATTTAAACTGGGACTGAAACTCAGTAAGCGCAGTAAGCGCAGTTTATTCCTTGCTTAAAGTTTTAGCCTTTCCCAAGAGGAGTAGATGGAAGTTTCACAGGACAGTTGCTAAGTGGCACAAAAGTAGCTCCTCAAATATGACCACGAAACCTCAATTCTCTTCTCTAGAAAGAAAGAAAAGAAAACTGTTTGTCATGAGCTTCACAAAGCTCAGATTTATGGCAGGGCTGCTGTTCCGAATCCTCTTGTTTCCAAGGCCAACACACAAAGACATAACCTGGTGTATTGAGCGTAAAACCTGGACCCCTGGGCAGTGGAAAAGGTATTATGGTCTGACGAGTTATCTGTCAACCTCATGTCTACCTCCCGACAGAATTGGCAAATCTTTTCAACTCAAATCACTGTTGCCACCTTTTATGCACAGAGGGGATCAGTAATATTATAGGCACTCGTTTTATGGAAGGCATGGTACTGCAATGGCCAAGGGATATTTTTTTATGTAGTATATGTTTTTGAAAGAAGTCTCCCATTTGCACAAAGGCTGAATTATTTTTTTTTTGCAAATACAGTAAAACAGCATTTATGTGAAATATTGTTACGTTTTAAAATACCCATTTTTAATTTTAATATTTTATAAAAAATGTCACTGATTCCTGTTATGACTGCTGTCCATTGACCATTACTCCAGTACAATCATGTGACACTGAAGGCTGGAGTAATGGCTTTTGAAAATTCATGTTTTAAAATATGAAAACAACTTATTTTATACTGTAAAATATTTACAATATAAGTGTTTTTTTGCTGTATTGTATCAAATAAATGCAAAGACGTCTTTCACTTTCTTTCTTACTGACCGCTAACTTTTTAATTCTAGTGTAAGTATCTACTTCTAATTCTACACGTTCTGTGTTATATTTCATGGACAAGTAATATAAGTTTTGATTATAGCAGATATTGGCATGGGTGAATTTTGCAGTCACTAAACATAGAGCTGCAATTCAGTTTGTCACCTGTATGCGCTAGCTTGTGAATTATGCAATTTTCTAAAGGTGTTTTAGACTTCAGTGTGAGTGACACTTGTGGACAGCACATAACAAATTATACCGCAGCCTGTAATTCCAACCTAATTTGAGCTTGCCGTCCTGTCAGATTCAAGATGTGTGTGTGTGTGTGTGTGTGTGAGGACAAAATGTATAATGACATGTGTGTGTGTATACAAGTGTTTATGAGGACATGTGTCCCCATAATTTAAAACGTTATAAATCATACAGTGTGTGTGGTGTGAGGGAAAATGTGCACCGTGTGTGTGTTTAGTGTGTGTGTGTGGGCAATAGCACATGTGTGTAAAAACCATTACGTGTGTGTGTGTAAACCATAAAACCAACATGTGTGTGGCATGAAGTTACAAGTTACAGCCAGTCCAGCGGGTCATAAATTGCACCTACTGTGCCTTACACAAAACCTTTTCTTCAGCACAGAGCACAATGTTCTAAACTCATTAATTATTCATGACTTGTTGAGGCAGAGTTGAATTGGAATGACAGCAATAAAACCGTGTAAAACTTTCCAAACAAGACATTGTCAAGCCTGCATTCAAAGTTTGCCTTGCCAAATGAGCTTTTCTAGTTAAAATGACAGTTTTATAGCATTTTACTGGGTGAACATTGAAGGCCCATCCATTGATCATTGGTTGAAAGATCTGTCACACTACAGTATATTGTATAGGAAAGAATAAGCTATACAGTGGTTCCCAACCACGTTCCTGGATGCCCCCGGGTGTGTCTGACACACCCATCTCAGGTCTTGAAGTCTCTACTAATGAGCTGATGATCTGAATCAGGTGTGTTTGATTAAGGACACATGGAAAACATGATGGGGGGGGGGAGCTCCAGGATCGTGGCTGGGAACCACTGAGCTATATTATAAAGGGCAAACTGCAGGACTACTATAACATTTGGAATCTGTTTATACAGTTTCTGGAGAATAAGCAAATATTGGCACAGGCAATGTTAGATGCCTCTCACTTTACTGACTGATATGTATATATATATGGTGTGCTTTTGTATTTGAAAATATGTGGATATGTTGTTTTTATAATAACTTCTTTACCTGTGTGATAAAAAAATTGGATCGGGAGGAGCTAAAATATATAAAAAATGTATTTTCTCTTAATATTTTAATTTCATCTTCCCCTTTCTTTTAATAAATTTTTTTAATTATTTGTATGCTTTTTAATTCATTTTAATTGCACTTCCTTATGCCATTCTGAATCTTATTTGCTGCTTAAATTAAAATTAAGCTATTTAATTTGCAATGTCACACCACCTTGTTTTATGCACATTTTGTGAGTTGTATTTTTCATCATGGTGTTTCGAGATCTACCTTTGCATTCCTAGTCACAACCGGTGTGTATTTCAGTATGCGGTGTACATACATGCCTGTATTAAAGTATCAGGCTCCTGACAGAATTGTATTATTTATAAAACAAGTTTAACCTTTATAGAGTGGCCCAGCACAGTGTTCGGTGGACTGGCAGAATTAGCTGTGATTGTATGAATACAGGAGAAGGCCTCTGCTGAGCATTATTGATTATTCATGACTTAGGTCTTTTATCATCTGCTGCTGAATTCTAAAATGCTTTGTGTGTGTGTGTGTGTGTGCGTCATTGGATGCTTGACTGATTATCGCCGTGCCCTCATCAGTAGGCCACCTTTAGTTTTTTTGTTTTTCTGAAAAGTATGTCCAACCTTCCCCTGCTGTAACCTTTTGCCCTGTGTCCTATTCTTCCAGCCCCCATTGTTCACCGTTGTGTTTGACATGCTGATTCTCTGATCTCTCATCTCTACGCCTTCCCTTTATTAATCTATATCTCTCACACCGTTTCTCTCTCCTTCAATTTCTTCTCTGCCTCAGGATTCTGAGGAGCTCTGTTTGATTTAAAGGGAGAAACACAGTGATACATTAGATAATCTGAAATTCATTATAAATGTGGATCTAGATTGACTTTAAAAATTTAAAGCAACAACAAAAACCATATAAAAAATCATAAAGTCCTGTAGGTCTATGTCCCATAACTAAATGAACAAGCGTGCAGTCGTTGTTTATCAGCTTCTTCTGTGAGTGTAATTCTTTGATCTTTTGATATGTTTTTAAAGCTGAAGTGTGTCATTTTATTTTCAGTTTTAAAAATACTTTATGTCCCAGTTTAATGTGCTGAACTATAAGTAAGCCATTCTAAGGTTGATCTCTTGACCCTTATGAAAAAAATATGTGAATATATTGGAAGATATAATGTGAACCCATTTGTGATACAGTTCTTTCAGTCGCACATATAACTCTTTTTTGGCTGACTGTATTTTATTATGACAGTGAACAGGCTGCGTTGTCGAGTCAGTAGGCTAATCTTAAATGCGCGCGTGAGGCGCTGGAACGATCACTTGATTTTTTTCCAACCTGGTCTCATACAAATACGTACCTCTGTGCGACACTGTTTTATGTGCCTTACTGCACGTTTCACCGCAGTTTCAAAGAGAAATGTCCACTGAGTGGCGCTAAAACACAGATTAAACATGTGAACCCTGGCACATTTTTATTACGTAGATATAGGTACATATTGCTGTGTTTTTATTACGTTGCTACAGAAACGTATTGCGGTGGTTCAGAATTCAAATATCCGGGGTCTGTCCCTAAAAGTTGATGCTCTATCATGCCCTACATCAAACCCAACCCTAAACCTACCCGATAGTGTTAACAAATGCAAAACTGATATAAAAACGTATTTGTTGATGCAACCGTGCCATTTTAACTTCCTTATATGCAGATTTGAACTGCTTTGTCGAACCGTGATTACACGGGATCCTCCTCACCTCCTAAGCACATCTCTGTACTCCGTGAACTACCGAACAAACTTATAGTCTATGAAAACCCATAGATACGAGGCTGGATATGTGCGATGCTAACATTCAAAAGCACCTGTTTTCAAATCTCCCAGCTTTTTAATATTGTTTTGAAGTCGTAACATGATATTCTTCAAGTAATTGTTCAAAAATTACGCTTTATTAATCAAAACTCTGTAAATTTGTTTGAAAAGGAGTAAAAGGTGTCAGAGTTTTACTGCCTCTAGTGTTTGTTTCTTTTGGAAATTGCAGTAATATGTAGTTATTGGTACATATTTCATGTCTCGCTAAAAAGTGCACCCAGGTACGTTTATGCCATGAGACCAGTTTTTTTCCCCTTATAAAAGAAACAACTTACAATAGCCAACTCCTTCATTTGTGGTCATAAAGAGTAAGACATTATTCAAAACGATTCAAAATATGTATTTTATTTGTGTACATTCACAGTAAAAACAAAACATTGTGCTTGTGATGGAAACCACCAAGATGCTGCGTTCTCAATGAACCGAAATTCTGCATATAGGCTGCTAATTGTTGCACAGGTTTTTTTTTTCGTTTTGTTAATTCATTAATAATTTAAAAAAAATATATTTTGCATATAGGCCTATTTATTTTATATATAATAGCTTGTTTTTCTCCATTCGCTGAAGCGCTGCATGTGCGTGACGTGAATCATAACGGTTATGTTGTTTATGCTGCTTTTAGCGTGTATAAAATTAATCCCTGGAAAACAAATTTAGGTATTTTAACGGGTCACAGCCACCTATCAATTTACATTTAATTTAATTGTAATTTAACATAATCGTGTCGGTTAATATGGCTTAACAGCCGTCAGTTAGAAGAAATATAATAACTGAAATGAACACTCCTATTTCCTATAAACGTTAATCAGAAATATAATAATAATACAACTGCATCTGTTTATGATTATTGATTGATTACCAAGTAGCCTATCTATCTAATAGTCAATAACAGAGTACAAAAAAACAACATATGACACTTGTTGATTAAACCTTTTTTTATGTAGGCCTACGCAATTTAATAATAGGCTGATTTGTTTCAAATGGTTGAAGAACAGGCTACTAGCCTATAGCCTATAATTTACGCAATCGGATAAATTATGTATGGAAACAGCTCAAGGGCAATTTTATTTTGTGACACACCAAAACTTATGCGACAATTGTTTTTTTTAGGGATGATGTCATCACGCACACCATTTTAAGGCCAGTTGGATGGAAACAAGCTCTAGATACCAAATTTTGCAATGTTTTTTTAACGCATATTCTCTTTGTCTATAACTAAAACAGAGCAAAGACTGGATGTAATCTTGGTTGATCAGTCAGAAAGACCTCCGAGGCAACTGTTCCAATGCTTCAGATGCTCACTTCAGATAGGGGGATGAAACTGCTGATCTTCTTAGCTGGTAAAACATCTATGTGTTGAATCACCCAATAACGAAATGTGACATTCTATATTTTTGTCTCATATTCATCTTTTAATCATATTAGCAAATGTCTGGACTCAACAGCCAACAGAGCAATTTTGTCTTTACTGTTCCAATACTTTTGAAGGGCACTGTATATATATATATATATGTCACATGTTCAGTATGTTTTGAGTTTGTGTTCTGTCTCGGTGTGATCCCCTGACCTAGTTTTTTCCCTCTTGTTCGATTGTTCCTCTGTTTCAGCTGGGTTTAATTATCTAGTTTTCTCCCTCCGTGCCTATATTTGGTTCTTCTCATTCCGGTTTTGTGTTTATTTGATTCCAGGTGTTTCTTGTCAATCGGTCTCATTTAGTCCTTGTGTGTAGTGTATTTTAAGGGCGCTCTGTTTAGCTTCCTTTGTCTGCTGTTATGGGTCTAAACGTCCCTGTGCTATGTGTGGGACTCCTTGCTTCCCTGTGTTTCACAGTGTGGATTAATACAGATTGTTTCTGAATCTCCTTCATCTCCGCGCTCCTCGTTTCCAACACATTAGTAGCAGATCGTGACACATGTGTGTGAGATATATATATATATTTCACACATACATGACACAATAAATGTGTTCATATTTGGCTACATATATTTTGCATACATTTTCACATATATTATATGTGACATTATACTTGTCACGGTGTACACAGCAGGGAGGAAACAGGAACACGCAGACGAGGAGCTACTTCAAAATAAGAGTCTTTAATGACGACATCAAGGTAAGACAGGGCAAGGTAGACAGACAGAAACACCGGGAATAACGAGTAGACCAGACACCATGGAACTCAACAGACAGGACTTAAATACACCGGATAATTAACACAATCACACACACCTGGAACCGAATAAACTAATAATGACATGAAACGAGGACAGGAAACTAACCATATAAGGAAACAAGAGGAACACAAGACACACAGGACGGGGCCTGACAATACTGCATATATGTTAAATTACATGTGTGGCCAATATTTACATATTTACAAATATATAATTCAATATACGAAAATATATTAAAATAAATATGTACCTTGAATTGTGTTCATTTATTGCTAATACATATTCCCATATAAATGTGGCTATATGAGCACCATATATGTTGACATATATTCCCCAATATATGGAAAGCGGCAATTCCTGATGTATTATTCAGTATATTTTAATATATTACCACAATGTGTTATTCTATGTAATTACCAATATACTGGAAATTCTTTAATATATTGACTATTCATATATAATAAAATATGTTTTCTTTCCGTAAGGGGAAGACTGTAAACACTGTCTCTGATTGTTTGAGTTGTCACACAGCTCTTTTCAGATGATTTAGAGTTCGAAGCAGGACCAAATAATGGAAATGGGGTGGTAGGAGTGTTTGGAAGACCTGCAAACAATCCTGAAAATCATTATGTTTGCTCTTCCCTTTGGTCCTATAAATGGCACACATTACACAGTTCAGCTTTATTGATTTTGTCTTTTGCTGTGTGTGTGTGTTTGTAGAAGGTTTTGCGTAGATTGTGAAGACCAAACGTCCCCAAGAGGAAAATAAAACCTGAAATCATCTGTATTGTCGGAACCAGACAAGTTTTAGGGGACAGAAACTATCAGCGGTTCCTCACTAATATAGTAAAACAGATATGTGTGTGTGTGTGTTAGTGTGTGGTGTGTGTGTGTGTGTGTGTGTGTGTGTGTGTGTGTGTGCACACGTGTATACAGGAGTTATGGCAATTTAGGCTTTTAATTGCATCTTTCAAATTCCTTATAATGATTTACTGGCCTTTCGTGTACAAAAGCACTGAAAGCTCCCAGAGATTATTGCTGAAGTGGATGTAAATTGTGTACAACAGGCCATTTGTATGCTTTCACCTTTGCTTCAATGGATGTGATAACTGAAGCCATAAATAGATTCATAAACAAAGGTGCCAAAACATCCCATTCTTCATATTATTGCAATATAGGATGGCAGAGACTGATAACTGAGATGGATTATGTGGGCCAGAATGTGACCTTGTTGAAGTTGCTGGACTTGGCTGCACTTGTTCTGTGTGTGTGTGTGTGTGTGCGTGTGTGTGTGTGTGTGTGTGGGCATGTTTATGTGGTTTATGAGGACACAAATTTGTATAATGACATGGGTATGACATAGGTATTACAAGGAGAAGGTGATTTATGAGGACATTTTCAGTGTCCCCATAATTTAAAACGCTTATAAATCATACAGAGTGAGTTTTTTTGAGGGAAAATAGAAATGCACCGTCTCCTGTGAGGGCTAAGTTTAGGTGTAGGGTAGGTGTAGGGCAATAGCACATACGGTTTGTACAGTATAAAAACCATTACGCCTATGGAAAGTCCCCGTAAACCATTGTGTGTGTGTGTGAGACGTAAACCAAAAACAAACATAAATTTAAAGCAAGGGCTGTCCAGACTATAAAAACGGTGTGTGTGTGTGTATGCTGAGCTGACTAAGATGTGTGTGTTGCAGTGATACAATGTAAAATTGAAGTTCACGTAATTCATTTGTGTTGGGAGGGACTGGATGAATCATTTTTGTTGCATTGAATTGTATAATTAAGCAAAGGCAAAGTCCTGCTTGGCTTATATTCAGTTATGTTGAACATTTAAAAGAGTTTCTGTTGTAGTTTATGTAGTTTACAATGTGCTGAAGAGTAGAGCTTAAGGTTCGGTTGTAGGATGTTTATGGCTTTTGTTGCTTCTCTGTGGTAATGATTGTGCATGACAAACTACAAATATATATATTTCTAAAATACAATTAGTAAAAACACATACCTTATACACAATTAGAAAATCAAAAAAGTATGTAGTTGTTCATTTAATTAACTTTTATTTTTGTTTTTTAAATTCCTGACTGGTTATGTTTGCTAGTTATTTTGGTTTGTCTACTGATTAAGGCTGAATCCTAGTTTTCATACTTATACTGCAGTGCACACTAAAAGTAGGGACTCGATGTCATGCTGTGTTACAAACTGCACTGCGTTCTGGGATGCACTAGTCCTAGTCTTGCATGCTGTATAGAATGAATAGTATGTGGATTGGGATTCACCCTAAACATTATGCAGAGAGACACAGATCAGTTTAAATCTACATCTAATTATTTCATTACACTGAAATGCATTAATGGTGGTTACCATGGTGATGTTCCATAAGATAATATCCTACATGTACCACACAGTTGCTTATTGATCAGAAAAGCACTCTCAAAATCAATAAAACAAAATTGGTGGTCAAATCAAATATGGACATAGATTTATTTCCAATGAATCTTGTAATTTAGTCACACTCTCTTTAGTCTATTTCTTTTGATTGCATTCATTTTTAAACACATTTATGCAAGTTTGTTAATGAATAGACAGACAGACAGACAGACAGAGAGACAGAGAGACAGAGAGACAGACAGACAGAGACAGACAGACAGACAGACAGACAGACAGACAGACAGACAGATAGATAGACCTTGTGTTTCTGTGGCTGACTAGGGAAGAGGGATATAAGGGTCTTTCAACAGATCTGGGTTGTGTAGTAATTCGATTACTGAATGGGTCGTCACTTAAAGACTGACTTCTATTCGCTCTGACCTCAGCGTGTCAGTGAAAACATTAATCAATACACAGCTTTCACTGGGCTGATCTCTCCAGGAGCCCTCATGAACATTTCAAGCAAACCTCCAAGGATTCATAGCCTCGTTCCACCCAATGAAAGCCTTTCTGTTTACATTCAGTTACACTATTGGAATCATATAGTCATCATCAATAGTTCTTCAGATGTTGACATTTGCTCAGGAAGTGAATCTCAGGTTAAAAATGAATTCTAATTTGTCATTCGGCTGACACTTTTATGCCAAACAACTCACAGTACAGTTATTAAATGAACAATGAGAGGTTAAGTGTCTTGCTGAAGGGCACATGATGATAGTTTGTAGATGTCTCTTTGTACAGGGTCCGATCGGATCGAATCTTTAACCACTAGGCTACATCACTAACAGTTTTAAAATGAATGTAAAACTGTGGTTCACTAAATGGTTTAATTAAATGCATGGAGCCAAATGTCTGGAAATGTTTCAGTGTTTTGTGTGTAGGCACACACTAATTTGTGCTAAAGAACTAAGGTAAGAAATCAAGTCAAAGCTAATGGAAACATGGAAAAGAAGTGTGAATGAAAAGCGTTCTGTTTGTATTGAAACAGGTGTTGACATGTACACCGTCTGTATGTGTCAAAAGAAGAAATGAGTGTGATGTTGGTAAAATATGTCAGTATGCTTTGTTCCTGCCTGTTTAGAGCCGTTGATGTGATATTGTCAGAACTAAAAACCTGTGCAGTTTAATATTAGTTTGCATGCACCGGTGAAGACTTTCTGGAGCTGCTTTACATAATTGTTGATTCACCTTTTACCACACTAATCTACTGGAACCTGATGAAGAATTTCAGATGAAATATTTGAAGTGATTAGAGCTAATGAGGGATGAGCATTTCTGAAGTCATTCACTTGGAAGTACAAACACTGTCGGCTACTTGCAAAACGCAGCTAAAAGCTCACAGCGAGAGGTTCACTGCCAGGCCTCCACTACACAATCAATGATACCACCGTACTGCAAAAAGCCAACAAAAGCATATCATACTTGGCACAGCCAGTTAGTTCATGTTGTATTTGATCCCTGTACACATATTGTACATGTATGGCCAGTTTTACTAAACAGTGCAAATTAGCGTGAGAGCGCAATTCCAACAAAGCGCAGATTGGAGGGGAAATTTCTTAACGCGCAAAGTAAAGAACACAGATGCAACATCTCATTTACATATCGACCAATGCAATATACCAAGCGCAGAGCAAAGTTAGCGTAATCGCAAGTAAATAATACATAAAGAAGCCTAGGTACATTGAAAAGAGGCCAAAAAATTAAGGGTTGCTTGAAGTTTTGATAGAGGTGCTATTGTGTGACTCTTACATGAGGGTTCAAAGTCATCTTTTATTTCCTGAAGCAAGTTAAAAATATCATGGCTTGGCAAATTATATTTTCAGATAATGTGTTCTAGCATTACAAATAAATTAATTTGTGTGGAAAAACCCTCTCCCTTCTACTACACGCTCTCTTTTCTCTGCAGTGCCTCCTAGCAACAATAATTGCAGGCATTTCAAGTGCAAAGCAGTTTACGACATGTGTTTTTTAACCATTAAATAGGGTAAACGTATCTATTAAGCTCATGTACCCATTAAGCACACTTCCATTTTTGAGATCAGATTATAAAAAGAAAAACATATTTATAATCCTACTTGATGTCTTAACTAACTGATATGTTTGTCACTACATACCTCCTGTAGTTTCAAGTCAATCAGATCATTGCACACTGAGATGCGTGTCTCGATGTAGAGGTCTGTGCGGGACTGTTTTTTAGTCCCGCTCCTGCAAGGTTTTATTCCGCACCCACCCGCTCCCGCAATATATTCACTGTTTGCTCACCCGCTGTCCGCTTTGAATAATTCTTCCCGACCCGACCGTTCCCGCTAAATTTAGATCTCGTTTCCAGAATCTTACATTTAAATGTCCACTACTGAAAGAAAGAGAGATAGGCTAACAAATAAAAGTGTAGTCTGCACAAAATTGTATTTATTTTATTCGTCTTGTCAAGAGTCTTGAATTTATTGACAGCTAAATATCTTAAGACACAATTCGTTTTAACATTTTGCTGCCAACACATTAGGACAAAAAGTGTCACAGAGAAAATACAAATTTACAAAAATAGTATTCCTTATTTTTATTCGTCTTGTCAGGATAAAATTAATTTAGGCTAACATTCAGCCTACAACACAATAGGAAAAAGTGTCTTAGAGGGAAAAAAATTGTAGGTTGTACAAAAATAGCCTAAAATTCATTTAACATCTTGACAAAATGCTGTTAACACAACACAGTAGGAAAAGTGTCACAGAGAAAAATAAATAAATTAATAACACAGTCTGTCATTTAATATAATAGGCTAAGCATGATACAAAACAAAAATAAACCGAGTTGAAGGTCCTTCAAGGACTGCGCATCCACACATTGCTCCATCCTTATTCTGCTCTGTCACTGATCGACAACCTGCCTGTTCTGTCTGAGAGCCGTATATTTACCACCGGTAGACTAGCGGCTAGCCTGCTCTGAGCATCGTTATGCACATGCTGCATACAGACCCCGCAAATAAAACAAAGCAGTGGTTCATGCGTGCATAACAGTCCTGAGTGCAGGACGTCGGGAACGGGATATTGTTAGACCGCCCGCTCCCGTTCAAATTGCACCAGAGTTACCGACCGCTACCGCATTTTATTCGGGAATTTGATCCCGCGGTGCAAGAAATCTGCTCCCGTGGGAATGCAGACCTCTATCTCCATGTGTTCACACTGTCTGGCGGCCATTTTTAAAGCTGTCTAAATAGATATTTAGACAATAATCTAGCTGTCTAGATATTGATAATAATAGTTGTTCATATTCAAATATGTATGAAATTAATACATATTTATTTAGCAAAAATCCTGTCATTTTAACAAATATTATAAAAAAATTGTTGCTGCTCCAATTAAGCTCAGTGTGCTCTCTTTAAGCTCTTCCACACTGAACGTCTATGTAAATACTTCATAAACAGACTTTAAATATTAACTGATGGTTGTCACTTTAAGTTAAGTTAATGGATTTTCTATGGATTCTGTCGACTCAAATCTGCAGACTGGCTCTGCTCTTTGGCAAGCAGCATCATCTTCTCCAGACTGTAAATATGTGTAAAATCAGGGAAAACATCATGTAGATGTATTCCAGCCATAAGAGACTATCGACATCCATTTAAATAGAGGTTTCATACTGAGGCTAGTTTCTGTGTTCATCCCCATGAATTCAATGTTTGATTTGATTTTTGAATGTGTCACTTAGCTGAACGTGGACTAGTTATAGATGTTGCAGTGTGCTTAGATGACACTTCACTATGAATATACAACGGATTGATTTTAGTGTTCTGTTTTTTTTGTGTGTGATTGACTTTGTACCTTCAAAAAAAATCTTTAAAATCAATTATTCTTTAAAAAATGTTCCTTAAAATAAACAATAATTTTTAATAGAACATGATGTGAGCTTAATGGTAGCAGGGGTGTGCTTAAAGATTACAAAAAGTACCCATTAAGCACAGCCAGACTTTTTGAATTTAATGATGTATATCTTAATTGAAATGCTTTTGTCATTTCAAATAAAATGTATATTTTTGTGTGAGAGATTCATTTTATTTTAACATAACATTTTGTACTGATGCACTAAAATGTCTCAATGCAGATTTTGGTGAGCTTCATGGTTACGTTTACCCTAATGGTGTAAATGCCAGTAATTTGACGAATGCAAACGTTAGTAAAACGCTTGGCGTGATTCATTTGGATACTCTCCTCCCAGAACGTTTGCATCTGAAAGGGAAACTCCTACAAATGTATATTCAATAAGGTCAGGCACAAAAATAACTGTGTCCACGCCTTTTCAACGCTTATTCTTCACTGCATGTCTTTAGTAAATCCTGACTGTACTGTTTTAATGCCAAAAGACGGTTTGCGCTGGCGCAAGCTGTTAGTAAAACTGGCCATTATTGTGTAAAATGAAATGTTATAAAACGGTTAAATCAAACTGGTCCTTGATTCTGATTGGTTGAGCCATGTTCAAAGTCGTTTCAATCCACTGGCCTTTTATCTCCATCCAAAGCAGACAAAATACACAAAGGATGAATAGTAACTTAACAATTTAACTTTAGATAGTTTAAAATTTTTGTTTTGCTGCATATTCTGCTCACTTTTCTGTCATCCCTTACACGCAATATATTTTTGTTACAGTGTAGCTTGGTTACTCTTTCTCTAGTCTCGTGTAGCCAGACCTTCAGACTGGTCTGAGAACTTCGGCCGCTTTGAATGGCCAAGGCCCGCCCAAGAGGCCATATGACTGACAGGTAACGCAACCAATCACGTTTCGTTTTGTGCTGTGTCATGTTTAGGGGTGTGGAAATGTCACCACAATAACAGACCGGTCTGTAAATCTCTCGGACATTTTTACAATATTCTATGCCGCGAACGTTAAATATTTCACATACTTTTGAAGTTGAATGTCAGGTTAGTCTGATCCTGATGCGCTGGTCATCTGAGGTTCCAAACATGACGGCTTTCTTTCTTTTCGTGAGGGGGGTTTGGCATCACGCATCTTTTTTTCCAGGCTGAACGTTAAAGAATGCAACACACACGTCTCCCGGAAGTCCTGTATAATTCAACCAATCCGACGACGACTTCGAAACTCCTGAAGTTTTCCCAGCTAAGTGTGCCGTATGCATCAGACATTCAGCCAATGGTCCATGGACGTGACGTCTGAGGCTGAGAATACACTTTCACTGTAAAAAAATAAATAAAATCTATATATACATTGCCATTTGACAACAGTTACAAACCTTTTTCTCTTTCTCTTAACGTAAGGTATACTAGAGAGCCCACAGGGGTGAGCTTCCTTGGCTTTGTGTTGTCCAATGATTTGTAAAGCGGCTGGCACTGAGACGATCTTCTACTCCAACCACTGCTTGCGAAACACGACTGTACAAAAACTCCCTGACGCCAGCCTAGCGGCGAGAGAATTCATGTCAGTGACGGGGCATAAATGTGATTCGTCCCTGCAATCTTAAAGGCGCTCTAACTACAACGAGAGAAGACGCTGGAGCAGCATCCTTGCCTCTGGCATGCACGAATAAAGCTAACCTGTACAGAATCAGAAACTCCTCTTTCAGCGCACACAGATTTGATCCATTCTTCAACAATTGCACAGTATAAATGTTGATTTATAAAATAGGCAAATATTGAACAATTAAAAATGAATTCCCAAGCCGTAAAGCATGTTTTCCACTCTGTCTTTGTTTCTGCACCATTTTGTTGCAACCACAACTGTTTCTGATGAAAAACATTGTTTGGTGGAAGAATATTTTTATTAATATTATAACATTTTATTAGCTTTCGTATGAAACCTAGCTACGTATATGGAATAAGCAATAAGCCCTGTGAAGTTACAGTGAATGTATAACAGCTAAGGGGTTTTTAGGCATCCACTCGGTGTCATGCCTAACAGCACCCGTTATAAATTCCTGTAAACCATGCCTTCACAGGGATTATTGCTTTAATATGTGCCGTACACTGTATTTTAGCATGGTTAAGGCTTGCTTGTGAGTGATGTTTTTGGAACATTGCCACCAAAATATCTGAACCTGAGAAAAATCTTCATTTCATTGCATTAGCTACAATATATCAATATATTGCTTTAGCTATAAAATATCAAACTAATTTTTCTGAGCCACTTTTTTCAATTATTTAACCAATTGGTCTTCATACTGTACATCCACAAGGGCCATTATTCATGGATATACAGTATAGTTTCCTAGTAATCGTCATATTTACTATCATCATATTCCACAATGTTATGCTATACTACTTTAAAATAAATGCCACTTTGATAAATTTTTTTCATATAATGTACATTCATTTATACATTTTTAATGTTGGCTGAAAAAAATATATTTTGAAGCTGCTGTATATTTTATAATACTATTTATGTATTGTTTAATTGTTTTTTAGTTTTATTTTTTTTTGTTTTGTTTGCTTCTTTATTTCTTTCTATTTTGATCACTTTATGTTTGGTCAGACTGACCCATCATATTGCCTAAACTTCGGCTTGGACCACTGGCAGTCAAAAATCTGGCTATCTGGACCCACAATCCTGGCTTAAGTTATTTTAATCATTAGTCAGAGATGTTTTGTTTGAACGGTGAGTGGGCTTCGTATCCGTCTGGGAAATCACCCATTAGTGAGATGTGATTTGAATATACCTTGACACTGAAGGAATTTAGACATCATTAGTTGTATGGGCTTCTTGAAAATGACATTAATCATTCATCGTATTTAGTAAGTGGTTAATCATTGTGTTTATGGTTAAATTAATATCATGTGGCACTGCAAGTGGGCAGGCTTCAACCTAATGTAATGAGTTTACTATCTAATTTAAACTCATGTATTTTTAGAGTATAATTTTGCAGAGTGAGATACCGTGATGTGATCGACTTGCTCTTGGGAACATTTTGTATGTAAGAGGAAAAAAGTAACACATTTAACAGGATGAGGCTAACATATCTTCACCGTGACAGGCCACAACATGTCCAAAGGCGATAAATCTATCCCAGCTTCTAAGCTGCTCAACAGATCCATAATGTGCTTAAAACAGCATGTAAAAAAATTAAATCCTCCACCCAGCTACAGGAGAAAGAAAAAGCTTCGGGGGACATTTTTGCCCCTGCCTAACCTGGCACTGTTTCCGAGCAGACACAAGCAGTTCATGGGATCTTCACAGCGAATGAGGCGAGATTTCATTTTCTGATAGAGGTGCATGAGAGAAGGTTTCCTAATTCGAGATGTCTCATACAGGAGTTTCATGGGTTGTGGAGAATGGGGGGCTAATCTCCGAGGACTGTGTTTCTTGGCTATCTGTAAAGGGAGGATAGCAGGACTTACCTCCATAAGATGACATGCCAAGTCAAGCACAGTGGCTGATAGAGATCCATTTACTCAGAAAATAGTCCGAGACTGTGCACGGGGTGCAGCGCTTTATTGTTTCTACTAAGAGTATAAGTGATTTATGATGTAGCCCGTGGACTTTAGTCAAGGTAAGTGCCATATTTAATTTGACACGAATGAAAACGTGGCTGTGAGGGATAGACATATGGGTTGTGGGACTGTACTGTCTTGAGGTCCCAGGTTGCATTTTTCAATGCTTCATCATTGAACAGATTGTGCATCTCTGTTATCACAGTTTTGTTACCAGTGTTATTTTGGTATTATTTATATAGTATTATATCATTTATAAATATTTTCAAATAGGTTTTAATATTCCGGTTTAATATATGTGTGCTTTTGTCATTTTTAGTAATTTTACTGTATTCATATTTATACAGCTTCAACTCCAACTTATTTATTTCAGCTTGCATGGGCAACATTTCTAAAATATTTTTTTTTAGTTTTTCATTTAACGTTTATTTTTATGTCAGCTTAGTTTGAATTAATAAAATTATTTTGAATAGTTTTCATAAGCAAAAGCAACACTTAGTATAGCATATACTGTAAGAATACAATTGTCTAACCTGAAAATGCTTCAGTTTTCCATTTTTCATATTTAGCACAGAACTTTTCTTGATACATTTTATTGGCATAACAATTTGAGTGAAACGTTGATATGAAACGGTAATAATTAAAATATATTTATAAAAAATTATTACTATTTTTATTGTGACTTCCTTTGTTTAAAAATGTAAAAAACCTAAAACTTGCTTTAAATTCTTAGCTTTTTCACAATAATATGTGAAGGTGCAACAGATTTTACATAAGCCGGATACGCAATGTCATGGATGTGCATTGGATGGTATCCAGTGGTAAAGATAGGTTGTGTTAGTGCAGTGTGTGCTGTAGTCCAGTTGAACTGTGTTAAAGTGCAGTGCATGGCACACCGTAAGTGGGAGTGTGTTGTAGGTGTATTAGTTCTGACTGTTCATTAGCCTATAGCCTGAGGGAAAAAGCTATCCCTCAGTCGGCTAGTGCGGATCGGATGCTGCGGAGACGTCTCCCTGAGGGCAGCAGAGAGAGCAGACTGGGGACGGGTGGCTGGAGTCATTGATGATCCTCCGGGCTTTCCTTGCACACCGCCTGGTGTAGATGTCCTGGAGGGAGGGAAGCTCACCTCCAACAATGTGGCGGACAGGGCTTTATTGTATATGGCTGTCAGTCTAAGGCTGTTATACAGCGGTAAACAACCAAGATTTTCCTGTTGATCATTTATGATTTTATGTCTGGGCACTTTCATCTGTGAAAAGTTCCAGACGTGTCCTGTGGGTAATGAAAGAACTGATCATTGTTGCCCTTCCGCACACCCTGTCTCATATACCTAGAGAGTCCCTTTTGTAATTAATCTAGTAATTACTGGCAGCTGTGTTGTAATAGGACAGGGTTGTAAAATGAACATTCAGCTTTGAGGAGGCAATGCAGCGCATTTTTCTCTTTTTTTTTACTTTGATTTCCATGTTCCTGTCTATATTCTAAACTTTTTTCTTTTCCTTCTTATTTCTCCCCTTCTGTATGCTTCCTTCACACGTCTTACTGTGGCACTTGATAGTGTGTTTTGAACTGACCTTATGTATCTCTCTAGTGTGTGTCATGACACTGTAAAGTTTTTTTTCTTTCTTTTGTTTTGTTCTCTTTTGTGACTCCCTGGAGTAAATCAAGCGTGAGCTGACTTTCCTTTCATTGCACTAGTTTGACAGATATATATTCCTGCTTGCAGTCAGTATGTATGCATATTAGCACATAGATAATGTCAGACTATATAATAGGATGATAAAATCATGAAAGGCTCACAAAAGATATAATGAATGCAGCAGCGTATTTTCTTTGTGTGCTGCTGATGTGGTTGGTTAATTTGTATGCTGTATTTCCTCATTACCATATTTAATGTGTTGCTATTCACTTTGAAAAGTTATTTCAACTAATTTAATTACCGAAAAGAACACTTTTTATTTAGTTTTAGTTTCCGTTTTAATAGTAACTTGTTTCTGCCACAAGATTAAACAATTAAAAAGGTAACAGAATAAACAAACTTTTTATATTAAGTTCAGACTTTTTTATATTGCACAGTTAGTTGATATCACACAATTTGGATACTTTTTAATTCAAAATTGCGAGATATAAACTCAGAATTGCACTTACATTTCTGAGAAGAAAATGTGAGATTAAACTCATAAAAATTATATTGTGAAATGTAAACTCAGAGTTCAGAGAGAATTAAATTCTTGCAATTCAAAATTTTTCAATTCAAATTCAAAGTCACAATTACCTTTTTAAATTCATGGCAGGAACAAGCTTCCATGTCTTAATGCAACTCTCTCTCTCTCTCCTCTTTCTCCCTCTCTCTTTCTCTCTCTTATCTCTCTCTCTCTCACTCTCTCCCTGCTCTTTTCTCTCTCTCTCTCTCCTCTTCTCTCTCTCTCTCTCTCTCTCATCTCTCTCTTTTTATCTCGACTCTCTCACTTCTCTCCTCTCTCACTCTCTTCTCCCTCTCTCCTCTATCTCTCCTCTCTCTCTCTCTCTTTCTATCTCTCTCTCTCTCTTCTTCCCTCTCTCTTATCTCTCTCTTCTCTCTCTTCCTCTACTCTCTCTCTCTCTCATCTCTCTCTCTCACTCTCTCTATCTCTTCTCTCTCTCTCTCTCTCTCTTCAGCTAAACCATTTCACTACAGTGTCTGTGCTTTCTATGTGGTTGCTCTACTTATCAGATGATCGGATTATTATTGTTTTTTCACCATCACAAGAAAGGGCACCCAATAGAGTGGGCTGCACGTGTTGAGTCTTATCTGCACACCGCTGTTTTATTATAGCCCAGAATGGGTTCCTCTGGGATCTTACATGTAGCTAGTCCAGGTTATGACGCCCGTGGTCCAAGGACAGAGAAGATGAATAGAGGAATTCACAAGAGGGATGGTTTTCTCTTGCAAGGTTAGCGTATCAGTACATCCTCGCATCCCCCACATGTGCTGTGTCGTGCTTATTCAGGGACGGACCAGCTTTTCATGAAAGAGCATCTGGCCTTATTGAGACCTCTGTAGTAGAATGTTTAAATATTATAGATGTCAATTTGATGTGAACAGGGCTTAGCTTCTGTTGTTTTTTTGTCATTATATAGTTTAAATAACACTGAATACAGTGCAGCTTGTACCTCAGTTGTTGGCAAGAGTGGGTTTTCCATTTGTGTTTTGTGCGTGGAGGTTAAAAAATGCCAATTGTTGGATGAGCCAGACTTGGCCTGACGTTTAGGGCTTTGATATTTGCACAAGTGACAATCTGGTTTGTGACATTTTAAATCCCATCTTTGTCTTCTGCCTCATCATGTCCACATGCGAAAATATCTTAATAAAAAGACAACAATCCAAAAGTTAAAGTTTACAGAAGTTCACACACACAACACACACACACACACACACACACACACACACACACACACACACAACACCACACCACACACAACAACACACACACACACACACACACACACACTACACACACACACACTACACACACACACTGTTCTTTTTGAACTTTCTATTCATCAAAGAATCACAAATTTCCACAAAATATTAAACTGATTTTAGCATTAATAATAATAATAATATAATATTTCCACATCATTATATTAGAATAATTCTGAAAGATCGTTTGACACTGAAGACTGAAATCTTTGCATCACAGGAAGAAATTACATTTTAAAATAAATTTAAATAGTACAATATTTTAAGTGTAATACTATTTCACAATATTACTGTATTTTCTAATAAGATAAATGGCCTTGGTGAGCACAAGCGACTTATAAAAACTTTGAAAGTCTTACTGACCCAAACTTTTGCACAATATTGTATTGCCTTAAAGATGCCCCACAATTGCTGTTAATGGAAATCCTGCCTCATTCCCTATAAAAAGAAATCTGTCCTCAATGATACCAACTATAACAGCCTCTTTAAAACACTGTTTCTTGTTAATTGGACACTTACATTAAGAAGCTCTCAGCGGGAAAAGCCCCACTCACAGCCCTATTAAAGTCATGCCTCAGTGTTGATTATTACCTTAATGTGATTGAGCTTTTTAAGGATGGCCTCAAAAAAGATGAAGGACACCAAAGGGAGAGACAAAGGAAGGAAGGAAGGAAGGTCGGGAGGGAGGGAGGGAGGGAAGGGAGGGAAAGGGAGGAAGGAAGGAAGGAAGTGAGGGAAGGAAGGAAAGAAGGAATAGCACATTCAGGAGTGTACGAATCTATAATCTGCCTCCACACAGCTTCCACTCCACAGTATATTTGATCATGCTCATTCCCAAAAAGGCTTATTATTATAGAGAAGAAAGTCAACAGTTATGTTGTTTGTGGACCATTTGTGATGATCACATCATGAGTAGATGGTGCCAATTGTAGAATGGGACTCCAAGAACCACCTCAGACAAAGAGGTGTCAGAACTTAATTAACATACAGACTACAGCGGTTACGACAGGAGCAACTTCATTTAAAAGAAGGGTAGTAAACTGAAAACGTTTAAAAGTAGGACTTTGGATGTTCTGGGTTCATTTCCAACTCCGTTAAACCCAAGGTACAACATGTACTTTGTCACCGCAATAAACATCTTCATCAAGATCTTCAACGTCCTCTTCAATTTTTCTACAGGAGTCAAAAAGAATGATGCTAGACAAAAATGATCTGTGAGGTGGTGAAAAGGGTAAAAAAAGAAAAAGGACATTGATGAGAGGGACTGATGAGTTTTTGCAGGTTTTCTTGTTAGTCTTATATTTGCTTCTGCTGCCGATGTCAATATGTGATGATTTCGCTGTCAGGCTTGATTGTTCTCCTTTTAAACCAACACCGGTTTTCATAATGAATACAAGCTCATTTCCAAAAATGACAGAATCAATTTTCTACCTAGAGATTCTTGGAACAGCCACATGGATTTTAAAGTAAACACGGAAGCTGTTATACTAGGTGAATGAACTGAATGAGAAAGTAGCATTTCATTTGTTTGGGTTATTTACAATGTCAGCTTGCAAGAGACATTTGCGCATTACAATTAAGTATGTGGACATTGGATTCATTTTCACAATTCAAAAGACACACTGAAAAATGTAACAACTTATCAACACCTTTCATTATTAATCAAAAAGCAAAATGAAACATTGAAAATGATATCTCATTAAATGTTTTATTTAGTTTGGTGTTACGGATGAAATCTGAGAAGAGTGCTAAAATATAATGAAAATTTATCCAAAATATTGTATATTGTTTCTCTTTGTTGCAGGAATATAACAACTATTTGAGTAAAAAAGAAAAGAAAAGAAAAGGAAGCACGGCTCAGTATGTCTCAACTTCCGATCTCTTTCTCTTCTTCCTCTTTCTTGCTGATCTCTTTCATTTATTCAGGGCTGAGCCTATCCTCACCAGAGTGAAAGAAGATCACACTAGGATAATGCTCCCCGCGATAGATAATATCAAGTACAACACCTTTGAGGTGCAGCAATACGCTAATGCAGCTCATGGCTACAACTGGGGCCTCTGGTGCATGTACATCATCCCACCACAGGAGTGGCTGGACAGAGGCGATGAGACTGCCCCCATCAGGTAGGGCATCCAGTGGTCCACTCCATAATGCATGAGGACATTCTCTGAAATATAAATGACAGGGATATAAGAGATGAATATTTCAGAAGTGATAAGGTGGCGTTAGTTTCCTGGATGTGCAAGTACATGCATTAATGTTTTTGCTTCCTTGAAGGATTTGTCCTTGTTATTTTAATCCACATTTTAGGGTTACACGGCCAGTACTACAATAATATTAATAAAAAAACTACCATGGATTACCCAGTTTGACTTGCTAATCCGAAACATTAGTGTTAAACTGTTGTAAACAACACGATCATCATGATAAAGTTCACTAGGGAATGGATGAACTAATATAAATGATTAATAGCACTTCTGTTTGTCTGTGTCTCAGTTTCAGGCTACAAGTATGAAATATCATCACATTTTTGTTCAAATATTACCTGC
>JAPDDN010000292.1:0-125939 GCA_027422405.1 Ptychobarbus kaznakovi
CCACAATGCTGACAGCCCTACACTAAAGAATTTGGTTCCCACTATTTCCTGCTTTAACTGTAGGTAATGTGTGCACGAGAGTCTCATCCTGCATCAGAGTCCTGGAGAGCATGATGAGCTGTGATTTACTGCACAGCTGCAGCAGATGTAGACGCACATGTATGTGAATGTGAGGGGTGAATGTTCAGAGACAAATAAAAACTTTAGTCATTTCTGTGTTCAGTGTTTGGCTTACTGACATTACCAGTGTCTGTCTGTTCTGTTGTCCAGCACATTCATATTGAGACCAAAGCACTCAGTCTGATGATGATGAGCTCAGGAACTGGACATCAGGAAATCTTGCCCATTTTCTTGCTGTTTTGCTGATGTTAATATCTGAACTCACACAATTAGATCACAAACATCTGCCCACAATCACACAATCCTACTGATCTGTATCTCCTGCAAATATCTACCTCATGGTATCCAGGGAAACTAAAACTACTTTCTTCTCATACTATGCTATAAGGAACAGAAATAACAAGCATGTTAATGCTTTATCACAAGAGTATAATATTTTGTTAGTTTTTATAATTAACATGTACAGTATGTTTCTTTTATGCAAATGCACTGAAGGCGGGATCTGGACTATAAAGCAGCTCTCTGATCTCTTATTTAATGCATCTGATTAATTCATACGCACAGAAGAAATGCACATCAGATCAGATTCTGCCTTCAGAAGATATTCAAAGGCTTCTGAATGATCAGCCGCAGAGACACAATGAGCTCATGTGATGGTGTCTGCTGATGTATCTGTCATTCGCTCACTCTGTCGTCGTCTGAAGCAGCACGCTCCTGTGATGGAGGCTATATTTGGCCTCAACATGCTCATGCATCTATCTATCTATCTATCTTATCTACAATCTATCTATCTATCTATCTATCTATCTATCTATCTAGTCTATCTATAACTATCTATCTATCTATTATCTATCTATCTATCTAGTCTATCTATCTATCTATCTAAACTATCTATCTATCGATCTTCTAGTATATTTCTTTAGTTCTGTCTGTCTGTTCTATCTAATCTTATCTTCTAGCTATCTGTCTTCCCGTCCGTCCGCTGTTCCGTCTGTCTGGCTGTCAGTTGTCTGTCTGGCTGTCTGCCATCTGTGTTCTGTCCGTTGTTCTATCTATCCGTCCGTCTGTCGTTCTGTCTGTCGCTCTATCTATCCATCACGTCTGTCGTTCTGTCCTGTTGTTCTATCTGTCTTCTATCTGTCTGTCCGTTTCTATCTGTCTGTTCTGTTGTTCTATCTGTCGTCTGTTGTTCTATCTGTCTGTCGTTCTATCTATCCGTCCGTCTGTCGTTCTGTCTGTCGTTCTATCTATCTGTCCATCTGTCGTTCTGTCTGTCACTCTATCTATCCGTTCGTCCGTCCGTCCTTTAATCATTATCTCTGCTAATGAACTCCTCGTGTTCTTCACACTTTCAGGAAGGAAACTCTTGCACATAAGAGGCCAATTATCCTTGCGTTCAGCAGAGACAGTGACCTGTGATGACCTTTAATTGCTTCTGTCTGTCGTTCATGGGAGGATCGTCCACAGAAACACGAGCGGGTGGATTTTCTGCCCCTCAAGCGCTCGCTCTGTTCTCTCATGCTGTTCATTGTTCAGAGTGTTATTGTGCTAATGAGAGAGTCTAAAAGTCGATGATCTCTGGAGGGATCTGCATGGACTCTGTCTCAGAGAAACTTCAGTTTGCTTCATCTCAGAGAAGTTACTAAGATACTGAAGAAAGTTTTGCAAACTTTTCCAATCTCACGACTTTCTCTTTTATTTTTGAGATGTATTTTTCTTGAACTGCGAACGATCAGAACTTCCGTCTGGTAGTGAAACATGGAAGTAGGAGGAAGTAGAAGCTTTGAACTTCCTAATGGCAGAAAAGACTGAGAAACCTGATCGACTGACACAGAAAAGAACAGCAATATTTCTACAAACCTCCTCAACAAGATACGTGATTTGAGGGTTTGTTCATGTCTGGAGCACAAACAGTGAACATCCTCTACTGGCCTCACAGCTATAACATCACTAATATACCTCCCACGATAACAGAGGGTTGCCAAAGCAACATTTAGTTTAAACCAAAATAAAATCAATAAAAACATTGCTGTATAGAAAAAAAAGAACATCAAAATTTACTTTTAAAAATTATTAAAATTAAAATGTAAAATATATAAAAAAACATTTAAAATAAAAAACTATAATAACATCTCAGTGATACTAAATTAATTTTAAGTAAGATAAGAACAGTCCTGGTATGCCTGTAATGCCCTTTAGATCAGAATCTGATCTCCATCAAGTCACCATCCATCGCTTATTAAAGTCACAGTTCTTGGATGGAAACATATATTCTTTAAATGTCGTTGGATGATTTCTTTAATGGGGATGATGGGTCATCCGAGAGCATCTCTCTCTCTGATGTGTCTGATAAGGTCATGATTCCTGTATCTATCTGAGAATGGAGAATCATCTCATTAGCATTATTCTCTTCTTTTTTTATTTTAGTACCTTGCCAGAGTTTCCATTCCTTAATAATGCTCTCAAAACTTTAGCACAAATTTATATTGCAAATGTATTTATATTGCATTTGCAAATGTATTATTATTATTCTTGTTAACCTGGCAACACATTGTATACGTTTTATAAATGTATTAATAATAAATAAAAAAAGTCCCAATCTAAATCAAATGATTCCTGTTACACGCACCGAAGAACCTGCTCCGAAGTTCTGATGTGAGGCTCATACTTCTGACCAACATGTGAACAGGCCAACTATTGTTAAAGGGTTAGTTCACCCAAAAATGAAAATTCAAACCCGTGAGACCTAAAATAAAATAATCGGTATCGGTTAATTAATCCATGTGACATCAGGGGTTCAACCGTAATTTTACAAAGCTATGAGAATACATTATGTGTGCAAAGAAAACAAAAATAAAAACTTTATTCCACAGTTCGTCTCCTCTACGTCAGCGTAGCACCATTTTGGAGAACATCCGCTGGACGGAAACTGCGTACGCTCTTCTGTGTCAGCCGCACCGCGCGGATACGTCTTCTACGTATATTTACACTGAAATTTGAACGAAAACAGCGCTTCCGGTATGCGGCTAAGAGCGTACGCAGTTTCCGTCTAGCGGACGTTCTCCAAAATGGTGCTGGGGTGACACGGAGGAGACTAATTTGAATAAAGTCATATTTTTTTTCCCTTTTATGCACAAACAGTATTCTCGTAGCTTCGTAAAACTACAGTTGAACCTCTGATGTCACATGGATTATTTTACTGATCTCCTTGCTATGTTTCTGGATCTTGATCGTGTAAGGACCCTTGCTGTCTATGGAGGGTCTGAGAGCTCTCAGATTCCATCAAAATTATCTTAATTTGTGTTCTGAAGATGAACAGAGGTCTTTCGGGTTTGGGACAACATGAGGGTGAATAATTAATGACAGAATTTTCATTTTTGAGTGAACTATCCCTTTAAAGGGTTACAGCAGCTGCTTCAGGAATCTGTAAATTACAACAGAACTATAATACCAATTGTTGCAATGTCAAATTAGGCAATTTGTTACTGAGCATTGTCACTGTAACAAACAAATATAGATATTTAATCAATAAATTAGGCTTAAATGCAGTCTTCCTGGACAAACACATGCCTTTAGAGCGATTATATGAATCGTTTGGTTAGCATGGTCTGTGGCAGACTTTTCTTCGTGTCAGGACAACAATTCAGTAAACGAGGAAAAATAATAATTTGTAGGCTTACTCTCACTAACTGCAGCCTACTCACGTGACTGAACCGGAAGAGAAATACAATTATTGAATAAAGTTATTTGTTTTCCTTTGTGCACAAAAAGTATTCATATGGACTATTTTAATGAAGTCCATACCAGGGGCGTTTCCGTATGGCAGAGAATGGCAGTTGCCATACCCTAAGCCCAGTCATCCAAACTTCATATCTCCATTATAATTCGTTATAATTTTAAATGTTTTAAAAATGTTTAACCAATGATAATCATTAAAAAGAGCTCGTCAGTAAAACTTCATGACGCCTTTGGAGCTCTGGAGGCAGAGCCGATTCTCCCTATACGCAGATACGCAAGCTGCGTAGGGCCTTTTCCCGAAACACCAGGGGGCCCCCTTAATTCCAAAATAAAGCCTGTTTTAATTTTGGGTAAAGCGTTTTTACTCAAACACATTGTCTAAAAGAAATGTTTGGCCAGAGGGAGACGAAGTAAGTATGCCGTCTAGTCAATATACTTTTGTACGTTTTAAATATCCTGTGCATAAGTGCTCCTTTGAATGATCATTTGACAAGATGATTCAAGACGAAGTGAAACCCAGACAACTGCAAAGTTGCATCCATTCGTTGCATCTCAACCACACACGCCGTTCTACCCCCCCCCCCCGTTCTGCGTAGGGCCCCAGAAAACATTGTCTAGGATCGGCTCTGCCTGGAGGAGTCAGATCTCCTCATATTTTAAGTCAAGTGCATTAAGAGCACACTGATCAGTAAAGTCTGATACAATACCAACGCTGACGACGCAGTGTTGTTTAATTATTGATTTTTTCCCCTTCTATTTTTTATATTAATAATGTCTTACGGGTTTGGAACGACGTGAGGGTGAGTAATTAATGACATAATGTCCTTTATTCACGTACACAATGCGTAAAATGCAGCACGGACTACATTTCCCAGAATGCACCTGCCCGCGCGCTTCCTCGCAGCAGCGGTGATGCTGATGGTGGAGTGTTTTCGCTCGCGCTGCTGGAGATGTGATGGGTCTTCTGGAGTCCGTCTCTGATCGTCATGTTTCCCGGGGTCCTTTACGCGCTGCTGGCGGGTTTTCTCGGCGCGGTCGCGTCCTCCTCCGCCAAACTGTCCCTCGGCACCGACTATCTGAAGGGCGTGTGTGAGACCGGCCTGCGGACGTGGGGCGAGCAGAGGAGATTCGCGCAGCACAACGACACGAGCGCGTGCGACTGGGTGAGTGTGCGTCGCGCGTGAAAACACAGCCACTGTCACATCAGGGTTCAAACAGCACTCGCGTTTAGCTGTTTTCTGGGATGAGGATGAAGGATGAGGATGATGCTGTTACGTGACAGACACGTATGACCTTCAGCAGCGCGCGCACGTGAATGCTCTTTTTTGATGCTGTAATTGAACATTAATATTTACACAGCCTGAGTCCAGTATTCATTTATATGGACACCATGAGTCATATATGGCCTGTGAATACTGCACTACTGCAGTATATATATCCTTGGTTAAAAAAATACACTTCTGTTATGTACTTAAAGTGCTTTATTTTTGCGCACTAATTTTGTACTTAATATAGGCCACTGAAAATGATACTTTAGTACTGCTTAATATAAACTTAAGATCAGCTAAGTGTACTCAACTGTGCTTTTTTGGGACATCATGAATATGAACTAAAATGGCTTTTAACATACGATTTCTGTATTTAAAAAATGTATTTAATCACCACTTGTACACTTGAACCCATCTTTCATACACGAGTACACTCAAATGTACTACAAGTGGTAATTAAATACAGAAATAGTATGTTAAAAACACATTTTAGTTCATATTCATGATGTCCCAAAAATAGCACAGTTGAGTACACTTAGTTGATCTCAAGCAGTACTAAAGACTATTTTTTAGTATATTGAGTATAAAATTAGTGTGTGAAAATAGAGCACTTTAAGTACAATATGGAAGAATACTATGTGAATTGAAATTGGCCCACTGTTGTGCTAGTTGCACATCCCTCTCAGACTGCTGTGTGGAGGTCTGCTGTTCACCTGTAACGCTGTGATGTGGACGTTCCTGGCCAAAGCTCTCCGCAGCTCGTGCTCCTCCACCCGCACCACTGTGACCACCACCGCCTCCAACTTCATCTCCTCTGTGAGTATCAGCGTCTTACCTGGGGCTGACCGATGAGAAGGACTTTCCTCACGAACTGGGAAGCTTTCAGAAATCATGGTCAAAAATAATTCATCAGCTAGAAATCATTCAATTATTTGTCATTTTTAGTTGATGTATTTTTTTGTGTGTTTTGTTTTTATTATAATATTTTATTATAATATATAATATACAATATTTGTTTTGTGTGTGTGTGTGTGTGTGTGTGTGTGCATCTAATACAAATTGTACACACAAAAAACCAAAAAAATAAATAGTAATTCAAAATAATAGAGTACATTTTAGCTGATTAATTATTTTAAATATATTATCTTAAAAATAATAATAAAAAAACTTAGCTAGTAATCTTGAACTCCTGGAACAATCAGAAAAGTAATTTCTTTTTTTATTATAGAATTTTATATAAAATTGCACGCATGAAAAATAATATTTCAAAATAACAGCAATTTCTTGCTGCTGAATTATTTTAAATTAAAAAAAAATATATTAATCATAATATAAAAATCACTTAATTATTGATAAAACAATGCGATCATGAAAATAATAGAGTGATTTCTAGCTAATGAATTATTTTAAATAATTATTTAACAAATTGTTATCCTAAAAAAATATTCATTATTTTAAAAATCCTTAAAACAGAAAAGTGATTACGTATCACTGTATTATAGGAAAAAAAAAATAAACATTTCTAGCTGTTGAATTATTTTTTAGAATTAAATAACTTTTATATATTATTTAAAAACAATAGTTCATATTAATCTGGGAACTGTAAAAATCTCTTTATTATAGATACAAATCTGATAGAGGTCTTGAGTTGTAACTCTGCTGCTTGTTACAGTGTATTTAGGAGTCTTATGTCATGATGAAGATGATGATGATGATGATGTTGGTTTTTGTCTTTGCTGAACAGGCGTTTCTGGGGCAGCTAATATTCGGGGAGACACACGTGGCTCTGTGGTGGGTGGGCATCTCTCTCACTCTCTCCGGTCTTCTGGTGCTTCATCACACGTCGCCCAACCTCACCCAATCACACGACAGCAAGAGAGAATGACCCAATCACACGACAGCAAGAGAGAATGACCCAATCACACGACAGCAAGAGAGAATGACGATGACTCACACGACAGCGAGAGAGAATTACAGACAGCAGAGATGACACCGATGAGTGTGTGGGTCCGACAGCCCGGCTCACAGAGAGAGACAAATTTAGAAAATCCTAATAGATCTTATAATCGTAGGCTACGGCGCTCTGTCCTCCGCTCACGTGTTTCATACACTATTCTTCTTAAATACAGATGAGTCCCGTCAGTGTTGACGTATCAGTAAAACACCTCTATTCAAGCTGTGTGTGGGTCCGCCTTCTCTAAGACACTCAAACCTCCTGCAGTCTTACCGAGATGTTCTTTTAGTGTTGCTCGAAATATCTGAGTGAAAACAGAGAGATTGAAACGTTCTCGCAGCCGTAAATCTACTGTCATGCCAAAGAGCCATTTAAATATTACTATTTTTATTATTTATATGTATTATTAAAATAGCACATTTTAAAGATCCATCAAAATATGAAAAACAACCAGTGCATTAATCTACATCACTGTTCATGTGGTGGGTGAACCTCAAAATGAGTAGAAAAATGTTTTGAATAAAGAAGATGAAGCTTGTTTTAGGACAATTAAAAAAAGAATAGATTAAAAAAATCTCAATTATGCAGGAAAAGTCACATCGGTGACGTGACAGCATTTTCACTTTAGAGTGAAATAATGCACAAAATATATATTTTTCTTTGTAAATATGAGCATACATTGAAAATATGGACACGAGATTTATCTTGCAAATCAATTTTTTCTACTTTTTTTTCTTTGCTCCAAAATGTAAAATGAAAACTTTTATAAAATATACAAATAAAATTTAATTCAAAATATTAACAAAAACCTATTGTAGTTTTTGTTAATATTTTGAATTACATTTTAATTTTAAAGTTTTTTTTTTAGTTTGTATAGTTTTAGTTTATTTATTTTTAGTTATTTTGGGACTTTAAATTAAACTAAATGAAAATTAAACAATTTTTCCTTGGCAACTAGTTGAAGTAAAATAAATTATGTTTTATTGGTTATATTATTTTAAGTAACAGAAATGTTTTAATGGTTTTAGTTAGCTAACCATGTTCGACAAATAAACAAACCAATAAATCAATAATAAATACATAAATCAACAAACAAATACTTAAATCAATATATGTTATTTAATTAAATAAAGTAGTTTTCCACTCTGACCCACATTTCCAATTGCAGCTTTCTTATGCTTCGATCTGGCCATTCTGATGTCTCATGTCCTCGATGACATCACTTCCTTCAGTCTCCCAGATTAAAACTGTGGTTCCCAGCATGCATTTCCTCCAGCACTGTGAGCACTGCGTGTGGCAGAAGATGTAACACCAGACCTCTCCAAATGTTGGCATTCTTTACCAGAAGATGCTTTTCCCAAATATGCCACATGACTTATGCATGCAAACATCCAGAGATGTGATAGCAAAGACACTTTCTGTAGCTGTGCGAATATACGCAAACCAAAACCTGTTCTTCAGCCCCTTCTGCAGACACACCCAAACTTAGCAGGATGATGCAATGCTGGAAACCAACAGGTCGTACTCGCTATTTAACTCGTCTAATCTGATGCATTGCCTAGTGAAGAAAGATCATTTAGCTTGTTTGTAAAATGTGCATGAATGAAGAAAGTCAGCTTTGTTGACTCTCTGGAACACTGTAGCTTCATACCACACCACCTAGACCAGGTGTAAACCTGGGGGGGGGGGCTAAAGGACGAGGTCAAGGTCTTGTACTTCCTGTGAATTATTCTAGTTCTTCCTGTGTTATGAGTCTCAATTGGACGCATGAACCCAGAGACTCATAGAGCAGCTAAATATGGTAGATATGACTAAAATAAACATGGACCGAATGCATTACACACGTCTATTCGTCGTACAAAAACACCGAACGCTTCCAGAATCCTACATAATGTGATGTTATGAAGTCCCTGGCAATGTGATGCCGTGTGTGTTTAATGTTGACAACATCCGTCCTTGTCATGAACATTCAGGGAACTGTTTACAGTGACTTTCTGTACATCTGAACAATGACACTACATTTACTCACTTCATTACCGCTGTTACCACAGTAACTATAGAATGTAGTATTATGATTGAAATATGAATTATTTGCGTTATATGTGGGCATTCCTTTTGTGTCATTATGATTAAAGGATTAGTTCAGCCAAACATTAAATATGCTGAAAATGTAGCCTACTCAATCTCAGGCCATCCAAGATGTAGATGAGTTTGTTTCTTCATCAGATTTAGAGAAATATAGCATTTCATCACTTGTTCACCAGTGGATCCTCTGCAGTGAATGGGTGCCGTCAGAATGAGAGTCCTAACAGCTGATAAAAACATCACAATAATCCACACCACTCCAGTCCATCAGTTAACCTTAATTAATCTTGTAACGTGAAAAGCAGCTTTTGTAAGAAACAAAATCCTCATTAAGGCATTTTAACTTCAGACTATCGTTTCTGATCAAAATATAATAGTTCATAATCCATAATTACGCTTCCTCCAGTGTAAAAGTCCATCTACTGTTGTCCTCTCACATCAAAATCCACCGCATAATTGTTTATTCTATTGGAGCTGTTTATTAGATGGGATTCATTCACATACTAACAGTTATAAGTACATATACATGTTATTAGTGATTCTGTATCTGTAACCTGCTTATGTGGAGAAAATTAAAATAAAGTGTGTGTGTGTGTGTGTGTGTGTGTGTGTGTGTGTGTGTGTGTGTGTGTGTGTGTGTGTGTGTGTGTGTGTGTGTGTGTGTGTGTGTGTGTGTGTGTGTGTGTGTGTGTGTGTGATGTGTGTGTGTGTGTGGGTGTGTGTGTGGCTGTTTATGTGGTTTATGAGGACACAAATTTGTATAATGACATGGGTATGACATAGGTATTACAAGGAGAAGGTGATTTATGAGGACATTTTCAGTGTCCCCATAATTTAAAACGCTTTAAATCATACAGAGTGAGTTTTTTTGAGGGAAAATAGAAATGCACCGTCTCCTGTGAGGGTAAGTTTAGGTGTAGGGTAGGTGTAGGGCAATAGCACATATGGTTTGTACAGTATAAAAAACCATTACGCTATGGAAAGTCCCCGTAAACCTGTGTGTGTGTGTGTGGTGTGTGGGGGGGGGATCCACCAGCTGTTTTGGCTTGTAAACTTGGCTTGATCTGTGCAATTTCTCTCCTGATTCAGATCAGATTATTTTTTTACTGGAAGCAAAATTATGGACCGAGGACTCATATTTTAGACCGAAGTAATGGTTTAAAGTTAAAACATCGTAATGATGGATTTTTCTTTTAATTACAAGTATGCAAACATTTAGCTTCTCAAGACATTAACTGATGGACTGGAGCGATGTGGATTATTGTGATGTTTTTATCAGCTGTTTGGACTCTCATTCTGACGGCACCCATTCACTGCAGAGGATCCATTGCCGAGACACTGATGCTTTTCTCCACATCTGATGAAGAAACAAACGATCTTCATCTTGGATGGACTGAGGGCGAGTACTGTCTCAGCAAATTTAAATCTTTGTCTAAACTACTAGAACTAAAATATTCACATTTGTCATTATATACTGCAGTATTAGGGACCAAATGAGAAAATATAGTGCATTGTGGGCCTGTTTGTAAATCTTTGGCTTTGATTTGAATGAAAGTATCTCAACCGTCATGTTATGATATCCGTCTCATTCATGTTAAGTACTGTACGCCATCCGTTTATATAACCGTCACTGTATAAATCACAGGACACATTTATAGATGTGTTCATAGTTGTATTATTTAATGGACAAACTAGAGCTCTGTAAACTCATGTAAATGAAACGATACTATGAGTGATTCATTAAAGTGCTATGAAGTGTTTAGTGCGATTCTTTCATTGTTATCAATAATTGAAGACAAACCAGCATGAACCGTCACATGAAAACAGCTGAACTGATATCAGATGATACTCAAACTGGTTTATAATCATTTTAGATTTGTTTGAATATGTGGACTATGGAAGTCCGTTTTCACCACAGAATTAAAAATAAATGGTAACACTTTACAACAAGTTCATTAGTTAACAACATTAGTAAACATAAACTAAGAATGAACAATACTTCTACAGCATTTCATTTATTAATGCATTATTAAAATCACAAGTTATGTTTGTTAAGTTAATTCACTGTGAACTTACATGAATAAACAATGAACAACTGTATTTTCATTAACTAACATTAATAGTGTAATAAATGCATCGTTTGTTCATGTTAGTTAATACATTAATGTTAATAAACGACACCTTATTGTAAAGTGTTACCAAATATAAAAAAACTATCTCCTAAAAATTTGGAGTTTATATCTCAAAATTCTATTTTCCTCAGAATTCTGAGTTTATATTGCAGTTGAAACTTTATATCTCACAATTCTGTTTGTATCTTGTAATTCTGACATTTTCTCAGAAATGCAAGAAAAAAGTGTGAATTGTGATAAAATGTTGCAATTGCCTTTATATCAATTTTTTATCCCATGGCAAAAAAACTTTCCATAGTAGACTTGTGGAGATTTTATTTTTCATAAGCCATCAAAAGAGAAGAAAAACACCACATTGTAAAAACAACAGAAAGATAAATTTATTGAATTGACTTTCAGTGAAAGCAACCCGAAACTGCATTAAGATATTGATATATTTGAAATACATGCACAACATAAAGCAGATTAAAAAAGACAGAACAGATTGAAAACAGGCAAAAGAATGTGCAAAGAAAATGGAAACAGAAACGGTGGTCCTTCACATCAGTGATTCTGAGACGCGTTACTCCGAGAGCAGACGGGAAATACTGATCCAACAGCAGAGCGTCGAACACTTCAATGCATCGAAATACAAACAACACACTTTCAGTCATAAGCAGCAGCAAAGTGAGGCTTCCAAACCACATGACCCGACATCATTGTGCTGAAGGACAGAGAAAGCCCTGAAAGCGTCTCCACAGTCTCAAAGCTGCAGACGCTGAACATCTGATGGTCTGAGCAGGATTGAGAAGAACATTGAGAAGAGAAGCAGGATCACGTGATTGAGAGAAAGCAGGATTGAAGAACATCGTGAACCTGAGGAGTCACAGGATGAAGACAGAGCGTCTGATTGAGAAGAGACAGGATTGAGAGAACATCACGTGAAGGACTGGATCACAGATGAAAGAGAAGCAGCAGGTCTGGAAGAACATCACGTGAACCTGAGGAGTCACAGGATGAAGACAGCAGCGTCTGGATTGAGAAGAGAAGCAGGATTGAGAAGAACATCACGTGAACCTGAGGAGTCACAGGATGAAGACAGCAGCGTCTGGATTGAGAAGAGAAGCAGGATTGAGAAGAACATCACGTGAACCTGAGGAGTCACAGGATGAAGACAGCAGCGTGATTGAGAAGAACATCCAACCTGAGCACAGGACACCGTCTGGATTGAGAAGAACATCACGGATTGAGAAGAACTGGCCGGAAAGAAGCGGCTGGATTGAGAGAGAAGCAGGATTGAGAAGAACATATGAGGAGTGCAAGCGTCTGGATTGAGAAGAGAAGCAGGATTGAGAAGAACATTGAACCTGAGGAGTCACAGGATGAAGAACAGCAGCGTCTGGATTGAGAAGAGAAGCAGGATTGAGAAGAACATAGGCCTGAGAGTCAAGAAAACATGAAGCAGCAGCGTCTGGATTGAGAAGAGAAGCAGGATGAGAAGAACATCACATGAACAGAGGAAGGATGAAGACAGCAGCGTCTGGATTGAGAAGAGAAGCAGATTGAGAAAACATCACGTAATGAGGAGTCACAGGATCATTGAGAAGAGAAGCAGGATGTCTAACCTGAGGAGTCACCAGCGTCTGGATTGAGAAGAGAAGCATTGAAAGAACATCCTGAACCTGAGAGTCAAGGAGAAGAAAGGTCTGGATTGAGAAGAGAAGCAGGATTGAGAAGAACATCAAACTGAGATCTAATGAAAAACTATTGAGGATTTTTTGAAAGGAACAGGATTGAGAAGAATATTGATATCATATAATTTTTGATTAAGACATTTAAAATGTATTAACATTAAATCCATATAAATGTTTGCTAACAATGTAATTAAGTAAAAACTTTATTACAATAATAAGAATTACCAATGAAATAATATTTAAAACAAATAGAAATAAGAAAACGCTGCATTAATTGTCAAAGAAACATTATGCAGTATTCACAAATATTATTTTCAAAACAATAAAAATCTATGATTATCTTCATGAAAAAAAGTGTATTAATTATATAAAAAAATACAATACAAATTACAATTATGTAAATTTGATAGTATAATGTATTTAATTGTCATGAAAATAATGTCACAATGCAAAAAAATAAAGATTTTGGTATGGAATATGGCCCAGACAGTTATGATATTCACTCATTAGTGTTATGCAAATGAATTTGTTTGGATCAAGAAAGGAAAAAAAGATGAATTTGTGCCATTTTACTTTTCCCAATGGAATAAAACTTGGCAACGAAAGATCCCTCACACTAGAGCAGCGTTTCTGTGCTAAGGCTTGAGCAGAGAAAGAAGCAAAAAGAAAAGGCATTTCCTAATTAACCAAGGCATCCGTTAATCAGGAATACAGACACACTTCAGTTATTTGCCACGGCTGGTGATGGTAGTAAGCTCCATGGTCAAGGCCTCTAGAATCTCACCAGACTAGATCCAGTTCATCACAAACATCAGTGTTCACAGAGCGGGATTCATTATACCTCCGGACATCAGTTTCACTCTCCATCGGACCGTCAGTGTCTCCATGAGGACACTAGAGCAAGCAGACAGAGATGTTTGTGTAGAGACGGAGCAGGGGACGTGTCGGGTCGGCCGGCTCACACCACGTACTGGTAGAGATTGGCCTTTCCGTGATCCGGCGGGGCAAACGGACTCAGCCAGGCCAGAGAGAACGGGTGACCGAACACCAGCTTCAAGTTCATGCACTTGGACTGTTTGGCCCATCGTTTCTCTTCTTTCTTCAGCTGCTCGATTCCCTGTGAACACAGAGATTTCTGCATTCAGGTTTAATTGAATGCATCTAAATGCTTTCTACAGTTGCTCAAGGGAATGTAGAAGACCCTTCTAACACAGACTCATATTTGAGACCACATCTTGAAATGTGGACGCTGAAAAGCAAGTTGAATTTCTTCAATGAGATATTTGGTCACATAAAAACCTGCTCAAATGTACTCTTAAATTCAGGGTTATTATAGTTAACTAGAAACCATTAAAAACGTATTACTTGAACTAAAAGTTAACTGAAATAAATATATTTTTTTTTAAAAATCTAAATTTTTTTCAGTTATTAGCCAAGGAAACAATTCTTATTTTTATTTAGTTTAACTTGACGCACTAAAATAGCTTAGCTAAAATTAAAAATAATCAAAATTCAATTAAATTAAATAGGCATACAAAATTACTAAAACTTAAAAATGTAAAATCAAACCGGAAAAATTTCAATAACTAATTCAAAATATGAATAAACAGCTATAATAGTATATCAATTATGCAAAATAACACTGCCTAATTTTCACAAATGTATATGCATTAGGCAGTGTTACTTTTGTATTATTGATATACTATTATAGCTGTTTATTAATATTTTGAATTAGTTTTTGATTGTATTTTTCACATTTTTATTTTAGTTAAGTTTTAGTAAACATGAAAAACAATACAATTACTAACATTTAAAATAAAATGATACAATAAAAATAATGAAACAACTGCTTAAATTTGACCGTTTGGATTAATATTTTGAATTAGATTTTTTTCATTTTAGTAAAAGTTAATACACATTTTTGAATGGTTTTAGTTAACGATGATAAGCTGGCATGAGGAGAAAGGTTTTCTTATTGTAGGAAGTGACATCAGCAGATGTTCACTTACAGTCTCATCGTTACAGATGGAGTGAATCTGCGTGCCGAACATCACAGCGGTGAAAATGAGGAAGAGCAGACTCTCAAAGCACAGGAGGATGAGGAGGAGGACGGTCGTCGGAGGAGAGAAGGAACTGCACTCTGAGGAGAGGAAACAGGAAGTGTTCTAAACTCTCCAACCAATCAGAGAGCTCCGTTACAACACAAGCAGCCAATCATTTAGCAGCAAACGGAGGTCAATAAAACCCAGGCAATGAAGCACTTACTTGCCCAGTTTTCTTCTAAACAGAGGATAAAATGGACAGCGACCATGATGAGAGCATGAAGAGAAATCAAAGCAATGTACATCTGGAAAAACACAAGAAAAATAAAATATTCAGGTGGCAGTCGTGGCCTAATGGATAATGGGAAAATATTTGTAGTAATCTTGTTCTTTTATCATGTTTATACATATTATTATTTTAAATATTACAACTTATGGTAGGTGTAATTTATTTTTATTAAAAACTATATAGACATTAAAAATGAAGAAAAATGTTAAACAAAATAATTACTAAATATAGAAAATTTAAATATTAAGTAAAATATTACATTTTAACACATTAAATTATAAATTACATTTACTAATATTAAAATGAAACCGAAATATAAAAATGGAAACTATTTCAAAGTATTAAGAAAAAAAGTATCTTGACACAAAAACCACACTCACAGTGAAAAGCACAAAGTATTTTTGGTTGCTCTCTCCCACGCAGTTGTTGACCCAGGGACAATGATGGTCCATCTTCTTGATACAGCGCTTACACACACTACAGAGAGAAGACACACACTTACAACGAGACGCCTCAGAACTCAACCTCACACAGAGATGATTCAGCGCTTGATGCTGTGTTGTGTGTGTGTGTGTGTGTGTGTGTGTGTTTACCTGCAGTGATGAGCTCTATCAGGTTTGATGCTGTGTGTGTGTGTGTGTGTGTGTGTGTGTGTTACCTGCAGTGATGAGCTCTATCAGGTTTGATGCTGTGTGTGTGTGTGTGTGTGTGTGTGTGTGTGTGTTTACCTGCAGTGATGAGCTCTATCAGGTTTGATGCTGTGTGTGTGTGTGTGTGTGTGTGTGTGTGTGTGTGTGTGTGTGTTTACCTGCAGTGATGAGCTCTATCAGGTTTGATGCTGTGTGTGTGTGTGTGTGTGTGTGTGTGTGTACTGCAGTGATGAGCTCTATCAGGTTTGATGCTGTGTGTGTGTGTGTGTGTGTGTGTGTGGGCATGTTTTGTGGTTTATGAGGACACAAATTTGTATAATGACATGGGTATGACATAGGTATTACAAGGAGAAGGTGATTTATGAGGACATTTTCAGTGTCCCATAATTTAAAACGCTTATAAATCATACAGAGTGAGTTTTTGAGGGAAAATAGAAATGCACCGTCTCCTGTGAGGGCTAAGTTTAGGTGTAGGGTAGGTGTAGGGCAATAGCACATACGGTTTGTACAGTATAAAAACATTACGCCTATGGAAAGTCCCCGTAAACATAAAAACCAACATGTGTGTGTGTGTGTGTGTGTGTGTGTGTGTGTGTGTTTACCTGCAGTGATGAGCTCTATCAGGTTTGATGCTGCAGCATTTGGGACATTTATACACCACCTGTCCAGGCTTGAGCTGCAGACTCTCGATAAACTCTTTAGTGGCGTTTCCCTTTGGAACGGCTCCCTGAGAGGAAAGAGAGAGTCAAAATGCCAGCTCCAGGTGTGCTGTACCCATTAAGCATTAAATGATAAATCAGTTTTATGTTTAGGGTCTCTATAAGTCAGTCACCGGTAGTTTGACACTTGCAAAAATAGATCTGTCACCCGGCAACATGTCAATGTCTGCAATTCTGTAACCGAAACATGTGTTTAAAGACTCATTCACACCAAGATAGACAGATAGTTGTGGAGTGAACTCCACTATTCTCATAGAATTAGAGCAATTATTAAAACTTGATTATAATTATAGTTATCTCTCTCGGTGTGAATGGGCATTAACACTGGATATGTGTCGCTTCACATCTGATATTGCATGCATGTGTTTGTCTCACCGGGTCGGTGCACATGGCTCTGAAGTGTGACGCCAGGGCGAGGAAGGCCAGCCCGTTAAACAAGGCGCCGTTAATTAGGCTGTACACCACACTCTTCGACGGCAGCAGCATTACGAAGATGACCACAAACTCGGCGAAGAAGACCAGCATCCACGTGATCACGCCGCACACGATGCCGCAGCCGTCCCAGATGAACCACATGTCGTCGGCCGAATGTGTCCGCGGAGGGGGCGGCGCGCAGTGCTCCGGACACAGATATCCTGCCTGACGCTCGATGTACCGACTGCGGTTAGCTGGGGAACTCTTCATCCTTCCCACCGGGAAACTCCCTCATCCTCCTACAGACAGACAGACAGACCAATGTGAAGATCCACCATCAGCCAGTTCAAGCATTTAGCAAACGCTTTTACCCAAAGTGACTTACAGCAGTGTTATTTTAGTATCTCTCTCTCCCTCTATAACTAAGACTAATACGTATGCTGCATTCAAGGTATACAGGAGATCTATGAGTTCATGCATCCCAGAGAATCATGGGCAGGGTGTCGCAAGCCTGGCTCTACTGTTACAGTTATAGGAATTAATCTGCAATCAGCTTTCAAAAGCAAAGTTATTACAATATTTCAATCATGTGATTGTTGTCAGACATTTGAAAACAGTCACTGTCAGCATATTTAATATAGATAAGTACCATTAAGCAGAGTTATTACAGTTCACTGAAACTAAAACCATAAAAAAACACAAACTTAATAAAACAAAGCATAAATAAACCCTTAAACTTATTTTATTTGCCAAGGTAATATTTCTCAATTTCCTTTAGTTTAAGCTAATGTACTAAAATTAATTAATCTGAGTAAAAAAAACTATATAGAAAAAATTAAAATGACAAGTACAAGGATATTACTAAAACTTTAAATACAATTTAAATGGACAATATAAAATATAAATATATATAAAATAAACAAGTAACGTTAGATAGAATTGAACTATATGTATAATAAGAATAATATATATAAATAAAATTATAATATATATATATATATATATATATACACACAAACATAAATAACCATTTAAATGAATACAAAATGATCACAGCAAAGCATTACTATAGTACTAAATCCAACAAAAATCTAATTTTTTCCCCTTCTTTATTTTTGTGACAGGGCTTTTAGATATTGTACGAAATAATTCTCGAAGCCTACAAACAGGGGATACACTTATATATGTTTGGATAAAAACCTAGTCTATTTCAATCTTTAAATGTATTTAATACAATGCTGTACACTCACCGTGTTCTTTTGATGCTCCAGCAGCGCGTCACTGAGTTCTCTGCTTTAAATGATGAGTTTTCTCTCCGCTTCCACACAGGAGACGTGAGGTAGCGATGAGACGTCAGTTGGTTGTTTATATAAGCAGGCTATTGTGCTTTTGTGTAAATTATTGCTTCAATTTTCGACAGGTTAAGCACGACAACCAGGAAGTTTCTTTTACTGGCGTCAAACACACCCAACACAATTACCCACTTCCGCTCCCTACACAATAAAAGTCCCCACGCTTTCGGAAACCAACAATATCAAATAATTAAACCAAGCTCGATTTATGATTTTTTTGTGATTGGTTTATGGTTGAATTTATACAAATTAATTGATTGAGAGTTCATTTGCAAAAACAGATAACTGCGTTTTTGACAATTATCAAAAATCATGTTTTTTTCCCATTGTGCATTCCAATTAATTTCAATCATACCACAGTTGGGTTATTTTGATTAAGTAAAAATAACAAAAAATACAGCTAACTAACAATGAAACACAATAAAAACATGATAGCATATTTAAAAAAAACATGATTTTTGAAAATGTAATAAATTATCTATTTTTGCAAATAAACTCTTCATATATAGAAACACATAGAAACGAAAAATAATATGTCAAGTCTTATACATTTTAAAACATAAAATATAAATTAAAAAAGATGTATGAATGAAGGACGGGGTGTTAATGACTTTTATCTTAGCAGTAGTGATGGGTGCGCGCGCTGCGCTTCCCCTCGAGCGCATCCGGCATCATGTCGGCATCTGAGCGCGCACTCGAGGTGAGAAACACAACACACAATAAAACACACATTTACTCGTGCTTGCCTTAATTAGAGTGCATCTGCGCGTGTGAGGTTGTGTTATGAACGTGTAGTTCCGAGAGAGGATGTGAATAATGCGTTCGTTTACACGCTTTGCTGTTTTGTTGCAGCATGCAGTGCTGTAGTTAACGTGCAGGGTTTGTGATTAAACACAGCTGCATTGATCTTGTCAGCAGTTTGAACTAATAAATGCGTTTACGGGGTTTGCTGGTTGGTGCTTTTAAAAAAGCATGCATGTGGAATTTATAACCTCTGATTATCAGTTCATTGTAAAAACAAAAACGGGATGTCTTCTTTAATATCTGCAGTATCTTTCCATATTAATTTGACGTGTCCCAAGTTTCTGCTTTAAAGCTTCAGCCGGAGTTTAGCTGTTGTTCTGAGTTAAAGCATCAGATTTTGATCATATCTTCGCATGTTGTCATAGTTTCTGGCTTATATATCATGTTTAACTGTATATATATTATTATGTTGATCCAGACCCCATCCGATGGGAGCTCTCCTCAATCCAAACAAGAAGGTGAGGCTGACACACTTTATATTAGTGTTTCATTAATAGACATGCACAGAATATGTCCGTATTGAGCAAGATTTTTTCTGTATCAGCTTATTACCAATTTCTTCGATTTTCTTGGATTTATTCTGCAGTTCATTAAAATGTTTTGTCTCCTGATTTAACTTGAACAATGTTATTTCACTCTATTATACATGCACCTTTTTATTAAAACAGGTAAAATTGTGTAATGTATAAAATTGCGCATTATTGTATGACATTACTTGTATCAGCCTGCTTTTCTATTGCATTTTACTTTCTTTTATACTGTACATTATCATTTTTATGCCTGATTTCAGCATATAAAATTCAAGATTGAAGCTTTTTTTTTTTTTGTTTTTTAATGGAAAATTATTTTTAATATAGGCCTAAATGTCTGTATCTTGTCAGCAGTTATTTAAACAAATAAATGCATTATGGTGTTTGTTGACTGTTGATTTAAAAAATATTGTGCATGTGAAATTTTTGACCTATTATCAGTTATTTGCAAATAAAACATGATATCTGAATATTTATACATATTACATGCAGTCATATCATGAAATAGTTTAGAAAAATATCAATATATATATTTTTTATCACATTTTAAAACGATTAAACCATTTTATTGCTTTGTTACATTGGCCTAAATTTCTCCAGATGTATTTCTCTATTAATTTGTATTATTTTTTTGTCTAATTGTGTTGTTTGTTTTGTTAGTGGAGCTGATTTCGCTTGTAAAGGGAAAACCGATGGAAGACGTGACGGGACGTCCCACCACATCCGCTAAATCATTCCTAGGTGAGACGCACAGGTGCTCGTGTGTTTTACAGATCCGTCTGCGGTGTCCAAAACTACTTCACAGCATCACGGTATTCAGCGTTTTTCAGGGCTCGACAGTGCGAATGCTTCACTTGCATTTGTGGATAAAATAGATGTGTGCATAATGTAAAATTCATTTTAGAGCATGTGTGCAAACACAACAAGTCTCAACGGGTCCCTAAAGAAATTCTGTTTTATAATATTTAAGATTATAAGAAGTCCTACATATCATAAATCATATGATGGAGATTTTAAATCTCATTTTATGAGGTCTTACATTTGGTGTAATGTAATTATTAAACACCAGAAGGCTATGATTCAATTACATAAATGTGATCGCTGCACATTAAAAGTCAAAACAAGAAAAATAAGGTCTCAGTGGTAATAAAAAAGTAATAATAACGTGTTAATTTTAATCAAATGTGATGTAATGCTGTGTTGTGTGTCGTTCCTCACAGGCAGTGCTGGTAAAAGCGCTTCTCCCTCCACCTCGTCTCTCTCGTCTCCGTCCTCAGCGTCCGGCAGAGCTAAAATGAGCGTCTGCGGTCCGAGCAGTAAGACGACATCTTCATCACTCTCCTCATCCTCATCCTCCTCCGCTCTGTCTTCAGCCGGCTCTCCTGCTAAAGTCCACCGCGCACGCAAGACCATGAACAGACCGCCGTTCCCACAGGTGCTTTCTTTTGTGATGAAAACACCGTCATGATGAGCTTGGGTCGATTGAATGAACTGTAATTCTCCTGTTCCTGACCAGATCAAATCTGCCGAGTCGATCGCAGCAGCTACACCCGAGAAACCCATCAGCAGCGTGAAAACAGACGCTGACGCAGGTGTGTGTTAATTGTCATATTCATACTGTGTGTAACTGTTTTCAGTAGCAGGTTTGTAGTCATTACGTGTTTTTCTCTGCAGTTGTGAAGAAGCGTAAAGTGGGCTTGGAGTCTGATGACACGGTCAGTCCTGCAGCAACTCCAGAGAAAGTCCCACGGCCACAGACAGAGGTGAGATGAGTAGCACATATTTGATACGATGCTGGGAATGATACACGATACAATAATAATACGTGTTGTTGTTGGGGAAGGTGGAGCCAGTTGCCACGGCGACTAAAGAGCATCACACTGGTTGGCTGGAGGATCTGGATGAGGAGGCAGATGAGGAAGATTTCCACCTGCTCTACAACAGTTACTCTGGAGACGATCTGATTTACTCCGACAGCAAGGTGAACACTTCATACTTCATACAGACCTGCAATGAGTCTAACGGCTGCTGTAGGTCTGAGTCTTGTGCTTTTATTTTGCAGTCTGATGATGGGATGGCGGAGCATCTGTCTGATCATGTGAGTGTTTCTGACCAATGGAAGTGCACCTTATTGTCAGACATTATTTTTGTATATATATATATTTCATTATTTTTGAAAGTTTAACAAAGACACTTTTTTTCATTGATTAATGCCAATATCTTGCAATTATGGTTAATATTATCATTAACTAAAACCATAACCAAAGTCAAGAAATGAATAGTAAAAATATACACTATATTGCCAAAAGTATTGGCACCCCTTCTAATGAAAGGTTTGACTACTTTAGTAATTTCCATGAGTACAAATCTTAATGTTTAAGCATATAATGATATTCTAGGGAATTGTGTGCTTCTAATTTTATAGCAACAGTTTGGACAGAACCTTTTCTATTCTAACATGACAGTGTCTCTGTGTATAAGACAAGAATCAAAGAGAAATGATGATTCAGTCAGTGTGGAAGAACTTGACTGGTCTGCAGAAAGCAGCTGAACACCTCTGGTGTGACTTTAAATGAGCCACAAACTCATCACCAAACACCAATGACTTGTACATATTATATGGGTACAGTCATTTCTTTATACACTTCAAAACTGTTGCAACAGAGGTGGAAATAAAATTTTTAAGTACTTATGAATTTGTTTCCATCTTGTTGCCACAGTTTTGGAAGTGCTTTTTCTCTTCTAAAGAAGGGGTGCCAGTACTTTTGTCCATATAATGAATGTACAAGTCATTGGTGTTTGGTGATGAGTTTGTGGCTCATTTAAAGTCACACCAGAGGTGTTCAGCTGCTTTCTGCAGACCAGTCAAGTTCTTCCACACTGACTGAATCATCATTTCTCTTTGATTCTTGTCTTATACACAGAGACACTGTCATGTTAGAATAGAAAAGGGTTCTGTCCAAACTGTTGCTATAAAATTAGAAGCACACAATTCCCTAGAATATCATTATATGCTTAAACATTAAGATTTGTACTCATGGAAATTACTAAAGTAGTCAAACCTTTCATTAGAAGGGGTGCCAATACTTTTGGCAATATAGTGTATATATATATTAAATAAAATATGAAGAATTCTTTAAAATTAATATAATTATAAAAAAACAATACATTAATATGTAATAATAAATTATAGTTATGATATTAACTTATATTTTTGATTAACTTAAAAATAAATTTCTATAGTGAAAATAGCTCAAAATATTTTATTGTCTAGGAATTGCTTTTTAAAAATGTAATTGGTGTAAAATATTATGTAAAATCTTGGATGACTGGAAAGGTTAGGGATTTTTGGGAAGCTCTCTACAATTAATTTGTCAAAATATGTGGAATCTCTAAATAATAAGCAAGACGTTTCTATATTTATAAAAGCTTCTCGCAAGTGAGAGTATTGTAATTGTACTGCTGCAGTGTAAAATAAAATGCTTATTAATACTCGTTATTTTTATTTCTCTGTGCAGTTGTACAAGTTGTGTAGAATTCTTTAATCAAATAAATGTCTAATATCAAACCGAGCAGTTCTCAGACTAGTTGGATGCACGCTTCGGTGAGTGTAACGAGTGTGTCGTGTTTGTCAGAGCTCTGGCTCCGATCGGCCCCTCGCCTCTTATAAGAAGACATCTGCAGAGAGAGACGAGGTGCCGTGGAAACGTCAGGGGAAGGGTAAAGGGAGAGACAAACCCCCCGCTGGAGAGCTGGAGCCAGATAAAGGTGAGACCGACACCTGATGTGTGTGTGTGTGTGTGTGTGTGTGTGTGTGTGTGTCTGTGTGTGTGTGTGTGTGTGTGTGTGTGTGTGTCTGTGTGTGTGTCTGTGTGTGTGTGTGTGTGTGTGTGTGTGTGTGTGTGTGTGTCTGTGTGTGCACCTGATGGTGTGTGTGTGTGTGTGTGTGTGTGTGTGTCTGTGTCTGTGTCTGTGTGTGTGTGTGTGTGTGTGTGTGTGTGTGTGTGTGTGCACCTGATGATATGTGTGTGTGTGTGTGTCTTTGTGTGTCTGTGTGTGTGTGTTGTGTGTGTGTGTGTGTGTGTGTGTGTGTGTGTGTGTGTGTGTTGTGTGTGTTTATGTGTGTGTGTGTGTGTGTGTGTGTGTGCGTGTGTGTGAGTCGTGTGTGTGTGTGTGTGTGTGTGTGTGTGTGTGTGTGTGTGTGTGTGTGTGTGTGTGTGTGTGTGTGTGTGTGTGTGTGTGTGTGTGTGTGTGTGTGTGTGTGTGTGTGTGTGTGTGTGTGTGTGTGTGTGTGTGTGTGAACAGATGTGAGCAGCTGTCTCTGTGTGGCAGGTGTGGAGTCCGCAGTCACAGACACACTGGGCAGCACGGACTACACCGAGGTTCCTCTGGACTCGCTGGACATTTCTGCAGCGGACAGCCTCTCTCGGTCTCCACACGCAGGTGTGTGTGATGAGCTACACTGACAGTCAGAAGAAATCTCACCAAGGCTGCATTTATTCAATCAAAAATACAGTCAAATCTGTAATATTGTGAAATATTATTACTATTTGAAATAGGTGATTTCTGTGTGAATATGTTTTACAATTATTTTTGTTTTCCCCTGTGGTCAAAGTTTTTTTTTTTGTAATTCAACTTTTTTTAATTGTTCAACAATCAAAACTTCATACATCGTCACAGTATTCAATGCTCCACTTTCCAATCAATTACATGTTCAGCCACTAGTCACCATCAGCATCAATGTAACAAAACAAAAACACATGGATATTATTCAGTTGTTAAGAAGTCCTGCTCATCACACAATTTTTATATGTTGCCAAAAAAGATCCAATGTTTTTTTTTCATGTTTCACCCTGTGGTCAAAGTTGTATTTTCAGCATCATTACTCCAGTTCAGTCACATGATCTTCAGAAATCATTATAATATGCTGATTTGCTGCTCAACAAATATTTCTGATTATTATCAATGTTGAAAACTGCTGTGCTGCTTCATATTTTTGTGAAAATTGTGATATTCTGCTAGTATTACTATTAAAAAAAATCAGTATTAAATTGATTCAAAATATTTCTATTTCAAACAAATGTTCTTTTGAGCTTTCTATTCATCAAAGAATTCTGAAAAATAAAAAGCATCATGGTTTCCACAGAAATATGAAGCACTGTTTTCATGTGACACTGAAGACCGGAGTAATGACGCTGACACTTCAGCTTAAATACATTTAATTAATAAGTTATACATTTATTAATAAGCATTTAAAAATGTTAAAATAGTGAAGTTATTTAAAATTGTTATTCAAAATATGATTTTTTTCTAGGGCTGTCAATTTAACACATTAATTAGATTGATTAATTAATTACGGTGAAAAATAATGCGTTAAAATGATTAACTAATGCATTTAACGGCCTTGCCCCGCCCCAGACCTACGTGGGTCATCTGACGTTTCATACAGTTGATTGATTATTATTATGATAATTTCCACTCAAAAATGAAAATTGTCACGTATTCACCCTCATGGTCCAAAAGAGGACCATGATAAAATAAATTGTATGTTTAATCAAACTAAATATTTCTTGCTGAAGCTACTTTTTTATTGTATGTTTGATGCTTTGCACAACAATGACTTTAAATTCTCGTTTGGGAGTAATTTCTCAGCCAAATTTGATGTGCAATTAATTTGTGATTAATAAATTGCCACATTATGTATTATTTACCAGCCCTAATTATTTCACAATACTACTGTTTTTAATGTATGTTTTATATAATAATAAAAAAAAAAAAATAAAATATTTTTTTTAATTAAAAAAAAATAAAAATTAAATATTTTTTTTAAATATTTTAGTTTTATTTTTGAGACATGTATGGTTATTTTGAAATCCTTTTGTATTTATCATTGTGTATGAGATAAATTAGCCTTGTCTGTTAAGGCCAAATGATCCCAATATAAAGCCTGTGTGTTTAACGTCACGTGACGTGTGCAGATGGCAGCGATGCAGAAACAGAGCGTCTGGAGGAGCTTCCTCTGTGCAGCTGCAGGATGGAGGCGCCGCGTGTGGACGGACTCAGCGCTCGCTCCAGCAGAACCTGCATGGCCATAGAGAGCATCAACGGAGAGGTGTGTGTACTGTTGAGTGCACTTGTTTCCATAGAGATTTAAAACACCTTCAAGTGTTATAAGCCCTAAACCAGACCAACCAGCTTCGAAGAGATCCATTTCACAACAATGCAACAAAATAATAATAATCGGAAAAAAGAAAGAGACAGGACTTTGTACTTTATTGAGGGAAAGAAGCATTGCTAATGACATAATCGAATTAGAAGAAAATGGAGAGATATAAAACTGCTGATTAATTAAAAGATGTTGTTTATTTATATAGAAACAATGCATTTTAAAGAGTTTTTAGTAAAATTTTTGTAAAACATTGTGTAAATGAAAAACAAAACAAGCCTTAAAACATTATTTTTAATTTACATTTAACAGTAAAAAGTCAAGGAAATTTATATAGTGAAAAATATTTTTTTCTAGCTCAGCTGTAAGATATCTTGTAAAATAGTATTTTAATAAAATAGTATTTTAATAAAATTCTTGTCCAATAAGAGAAAATCATTACAATGCATTTGTCAAAAATATGTGGAAGCTCTAATAAATAAATAAATAATTTTTATATATTTGTAAAAGCTTGCAATTGATGAAATAAGACTCAAGTATTGTGATTTTTCTACTGCAGTGTAAAATAAAATAACTAAAATTCCCATGAAATAGTCATATTTTGTATTTTAGAAATACTGTATTTTATATATTAATTTAGACTACAATATTATGTATTGTATGTAATGTATTATATTTATCATTGTTTCATTGCAACTGTTTTGAATATAGATCATTTTCCAAGCATTGCATGGTTTTATGGTAAATTAAAAACTCCAGTATGTATATTTATAGGTCAGATATGTATAGGTATGTTAGGTAATTTGCAGTGCTTCATTGGGGTAGGTGCTCTTTTAGTGCCATTTGCTCATCGCAGTGCTAATTAGTTGAGATTTCTCTGCAGAATCATGTCGTTTTTGTGATGGTAAACACGATTATTTACTAAAATTGGAATAATGTCAGCTTAAGGCTTCAATAGAAGCAAACGCCATTATAGCTCAACAACCTCGTAGCTCACAGTTGGTCTGTCTTTAGTGCTTTATAAGTTAAAATGAACAGGCCTGGGTTGAAATGTTGCTATAAAGACAGTAAAAGCAGCTCACTGTGCTTTAAAACAGATCCTTTTTACAGTATGTTTGTGCTGAGTGACTGATAATAATAATAATAATAATACATTTTATTTATAGGCGCCTTTCAAGACACTCAAGGACACCGTACAGTAAATACAAAACACAAGCATTATAACATCTAACACATTAAACAAGCAAATCATTAAAGGCTATTCTAAACAAATACGTTTTTATCTGAGCTTTAAAATGGTAAATTGAGTCCAGCTGGCGAATGTGCAAAGGTAAAGAGCTCCATAACTTCAGCCCTACCACCAAAGGGGCATCTTGACTGAGCTTTGGAACAGACAATAAGAGCTCTGCAGGAAGAATCTGCAGAGGAGCGCAAAGGAGTATACAAACGAAGAAGATCTGAGAGATAATGAGGTGCCAGTGTAACGGATGTGTGTAAAACCTCACTCTCCTGACCTCAAATAGAGGCGCTCTAGCGACTGACGCTAGAGGCTGTAGCCTTTGGCGTTCCTTGTTAGAGCGCCCGCCTCCCGCGCCGGAGTCCCGGGTTCGCGACCCGCTCGGTGAGTTGGTGCGGACCCGTGTTGGGGGGTTACACCAGATTATGAAGAGCTTTGTATGTTAGAAGTAATCATTTATAGTGAACACGATAATGAACAAGAAGCCAATGCAGCTGGAAAAGAATTGGAGATATTTGGTCAAAAGAACGTGAGTTAATAACTATCCTAGCTGCTGAATTCTGGATTAACTGTAATCGATGAAATTGCTTTTCAGGAATGCCAACTAAAAGAGAATTGCAATAATCAATCCGAGATGTAACCAATGCATGAATAAGCACTTCAGTACTATCTTGAGAAAGTGAAGAACGAAGTCTAGCAATATTGCATAAATGAAAAAATGAATGCAGAACGTGAAATATTACTAACATGAGAACCAAACGAAAGCAAACCATCTGATCGCTGATCACACCCGTCTCTCTTGTGTGGTTTCTCCCGTCCTCTGTGTGTTTCAGCTGGTGGGCTGCACCAATGTGATCGTGAAGGGGGAGACGATGCGTCCGTCCAGCCGCGTGTCTCTAATCGTGTTGTGTGAGATGCACCGTTCACACATGGTGAAACATCACTGCTGTCCAGGCTGTGGATACTTCTGCCTCTCTGTGAGTGTCTCTGACCACAAACACCATGTTACAGGAACAAATAAAAAAGCGAAACGCATTATTTACTTACCTCCATGTTGATATTTGAAGGGATAGTTAATCTAAAAATGACAATTCTGTCATTATTTACTCATCCTAAAGTTGTTTCAAACCTGTATGAGTTTCTTTTTTCTGTTGAACACAAACAGTTGCTGGTAGCCGCTGGAAAAAAATACTATATTATGGAAAAAAAATGCTATGGAAGTCAATGGCTACCAGCAACTGTAAGAAAGAAACTTGTACAGGTTTGGAACAACATGAGGGTGAGTAAAAGGTGAACTATCCCTTTAATAAACAGTATTTTTAACACAGCTGTTTATCATGCATCAGTGGTTGTTTCTCGGGATGCACCGAATGTTTCTGCAACTGAAATTGAATAAGAGAAAATACCGAACAATGACGTGATGTGATCAAATAGAGACGTGCACTAATGCAGCAAACACGTCTGCTGTGTGAAAGTATTTAAAACTATCAGAGAAAGATGCAAAAATCCTTACAAACACCGACAGCGAGAGACTGCTTAGTGCTGTATATCATGTCTCCAATGAGAAGAGGAAGAGGTGGTTGATGCTGCTTACTGTATGATTATTGAAACGGAAATAAACTGCAGAATGTTATGTTTTCTGAAACATGCACGGATTGCATGTATACGTGCGACAAACATCTTCCCAGATTCGTAATGAGAATCATTTAAATATCTGCTATACTGTTGTCAACAAGAAGAAGCACTGAGGTCTTCCTGCGGGTTTCTGCCCAAATAAAATCTAAGAAAAGCTACAACTCCAACAGCATTCATAAATATGAGTATTGTAATTGTACTGTTGTTCTGTAGAATGAAATAAAGTAAGTCAATAATAGTGAAAATAATAATTTCCCTACAACAGCTCTAATAATACATTTATTATATTCACACAGGGGTCAAAATTGGGATCTGTAATATATTCTAATAAGGCTGAATTTATTTGTACAGTAAAAAAATACATGCCTGATTTAAGAATGGGGTCTCCAAAAATGGCCAAAAAATATTATTTACTAACTTATTAATTTTAAGTTAAATTGTGCTTTGTTGGTATAATGTCTGATAGAATGAACAAAACATTTCAGTGTTAAGTAAATATAAAAAAAATTGTTGTTTTGTAATTTATTTCTTATTTGAAAAGCAGGGGGAAAAAACGATAAAAAGCATATTTTGGCTAATTAATTTATGCAATTGTAAAAAGAAAAAGGCAAAATAGATGGGGGGGGGTGCAAAAACAATTTTTGTTCGGCTTCGGCCAAGAATTGTCATTTCGGGGCATCCCTAGATGTTTCACAGGGTTATTAGAGTTAAATAAAACAAAAAATGTTTAAAAAAAACCTTTTCATTACTTGAAATAAAATAAAATTTAACTTAATTTAATTAAATTAATTAAGCGACATTTCTCATTTTTATTTATTTTAACTTACTATAATAACTAAAATAAAAATGAATAAAAGCTATAAAGACATTTTAAAATACAAATACACAACAAAATTTCTAAAACTTGAAAATTACAATGAAAACAGAAAGTAAAAACTAATTCAAACTATTAATTAAAAAAACTATAATATCCCTGATGTACTAAAATAGTAATTTAAAAGTAAAAAAAAATACTTTTAAAATGATAGTGAAAATATAAAAATGAAAACTTACTCATAGCCTGAATTTATAATTCAGGCTACAAATAATACTAAATTCAACTGTATTGATTAAATAATAAATGTAAATGTATTCAACTATTGATTATAACTATAATACTATCTCAGTTACTAATAACTCAGATGCTAAATAACACCGTCACAAATAAAGCAATATAGGTTTGGAACAGCTAGTAAATAATTACAGAATTGTATTTATTTATTCATTTATTTATAGGTTTTTGTGAACTGTTCCTTTAAACCGGTGCCTAAATGCTTTAATATAGTGATTTTAGGTTAATATTTCAGTAATTTAATACAATTTTAATGGTTAAATGGTTCTTGTTAATGGTTCTTTGATGTCTGTTGATAGGTCACATGCAAACTAATAAAATGTTTCATAATTTATTTTTTTGTAAGTGTTTTATTTTAATTATATTTTATTTTTAAATGATGTATTATTTGAATTTTATGATTGAAATAATTAGCTTTTCATCAGCAAACAAACATATAGCTCAAAGATCCTCCTCCTCTTCGCACGCAGGGAACGTTTCTTGAATGTTGTCCGGACGTTCACATTGCTCACCGCTTCCACCGGGGCTGTGTGTCTGTGCTGGGCGGTGGGCGGAGTCGAGGAGGAGTGGGCGTCGGCCTGTTCTGCCCTCACTGCGGTGAGGACGCATCAGAGGCACGCGAGGTCACCATCCCTCCTGCAGCGCCCTCTTCAGGCTCCAACGTGGTCACTGCAAGCGCGTCGTCCACCACAGCCACACCCTCGCTACTTCCTTCCGCGCTCGCGGCCACAGCACGAGCGCTAAACAACGAGAAGAAGACGGGCGAGCCGATCAAGTGAGTTCTATGCGTTGCTTAGTAGTAAAATTGCTCATATTTGTGTTTAATATTATCACTTCAAAAAATCTCCTCTAACAAGGAAAACTTTTAAAACATCCCACATTATAGAACAATTTAAATTAACTTTAATTTTAATTAAATTTATATACAAATTTGTATTTCTTTATTAATAATAATTTGTTACATATAGTGCTTTTCTGGGTGCTCAAAGCGCTTTACATAGAAGGGGGAATCTCCTCAACCACCACTATTTAACTATTAATGTTATTTATTTAATAGAAAACAAAAACTAGTGTTTTTGTCTAATGTTGCCATTTGTACAAATGCAAAGTTCTGCAAACGCCAAACTCTAGATGGCGCAGTCCGATAGATCTAACTCATATTTACATAATGACATCATTATCACATGGCACAGCTGATTGGTTCTCTCCTGTATCGGTAGCCAATGAGCTCGCTGCTCAACATTTAAATACTTGGCAGTGTTTGCTGTAGCAGTAGCAACGCACTTCAGAAACCGTCCACCTTCCCCAGTTCCACCTGTATAGATCTGCTACGAGGTGATCATGTATGCTAGGGGGTTATTCATTTATACCCATATGAATGGGGGGTTATTCATAAATATACATATTGTGGATGTATTGGTAGTAGCAAGTCTCGGTACTTGCTCTGCCGCAGCAGCATAACATATCTATTCCGCCAAGAACAAATACATTAACATTACTAACAAATGTTAACAAATGTTTATTTCCACTCAGTGCAAGGATGCGATGTCGTAGAGATGTAACAAAGGGGGCGGAGCTGCAAACTCAGCCGGCCAATGGCACTCCAGGAGAGGATGTGGTTGCCCTGGGCGACGGCGGAGTGGACAGTGTGGGACCGTCGCTTGTCCTGCCCAATGGGAAGCCAGTGTGTCCCAGTGCACTTCCGCCGGGAGACAGGAGGGCGGCGCTACAGAGAGCCATTCTCACACAGGACACTGAGAGGTGACCACATGATTGTTTATTATTGTCAGACTAAACAAGTAATGAATGAACAAAGATGTTAAAAATTACAAATTCTAAATTTTTTAATCAGTTGTCACATTGAGAGTGTGATGCATTATGGGATATGGTATTCAGCTGTATATTTTGTAGTCTTGGGTGTTGTATGCATCAGGCATATTATCGTTAACTAAACCCAACCAGCTAGTTACCAAGGAAACTTTTTTATTTCATTTAGTTTAACATGAACTTTAGATTATTTTTACTTACAAAAAGGAATTTGACATAACTAGAAAAATTATATTTATTATAAAAATATTCTGACTTTTTATGATTTTATCTGTTTCCATGATTTTTCCAGGTCCATAAATCACAATATTAAAATTATTCCAGTATCCAGGTTTTCCATGCCCATTTCTCATTTTTTTTGTTTAGCTTGAAGTACAAAAATAACTAAAACTGCTTAAAAAATAAAATAAAACTTACTAAAATTGAAGTGTAAACAGAAAATATAAATAAAAAAGCTATGTAAAATAGTACAAATATAAAGAAAATCTAATTAAAAATATTAACGAAAACTATTATAGTATATCTAGTATATCAGTTCCTTCAAACCTCTACAATTAATCCAAAACGCTGCTACAAGATTAATCTTTAATGAGCCGAAAAGAACGCACGTCACACCTCTGTTCATCAATTTGCACCAATAGCTGCTCAATGCATTAAATTCAAGGCATTAATGTTTGCCTACAGAACCACCTCTGGCTCTGCACCCCTTTACCTAAATTCATTACTTCAGACTTATGTGCCTCTAGAAGCTTGCGTTCTGCAAGTGAACGACGCATTACTGTACCATCCCAAAGAGGCACAAAATCCCTTTCACAGACTTTTTCATTAACTGTTCCCATCTGGTGGAATGACCTCCCTAACTCAATCCGAGCAGCTGAATCCTTACCCATCTTCAAGAAACACATCTCTTCCATCTTTATTTGACCCTCTAACTCTAGCACTCTCTATTCTAATTTTATTTTATCTAATCTGTCTTCTTTTTATTAAAAACGCACATTTGTTGCATATTTATTCTCTAACTGCTAGCTTTTCTTGTAAAGCTAACACTAGGTTTAATGTTTTCTATATTCTATATACTCGTTTTCTTAAAAAAAAAACATAAAAAATCCTTCCTACGTGTACTGCGTTCGGCTAACCAGGACTTGTAATAGCACTTGCATGTTGTTGCTCTTTTGTTGGTTTTGATTGCTTCTATAATGTCCTCATTTGTAAGTCGCTTTGGATAAAAGCGTCTGCTAAATGACTAAATAAATAAATCTATTATACCAAAATAACACCGCTGCAAATAAAGGCATCAAGGTTTGGAATAGCTAGTAAACAATGAAAGAATAATATTTACTTTCATTTTTTTTGTCAACTGTGGCTATTTGAATAACAAATTTGGGAAACACAATGACCAGAACTCAACAAGATGAAAGCAGAAAATATAAAAAAAATTCTAATTCAAAATATGAACAAAAACTGTAATAGAATGTCAATTATGCGGAAATATCACTGTATCCGTGTGGGGGAAAACAACATACATTGCACAAAATTGAGGCAAAAACAGTACAGTAGTGTGCTACTCTGAACATGCTCAGGCTAAAGAGGATGTTTTTGTCATGTGATCTCCTTGGCTCTTTCTGATTGGTCAGGAGGAAGAAGCTGCGCTTTCATCCCCGTCAGCTCTATCCTGCAGCCAAACAGGGTGAAGCTCAGCGAGTTCTGCTCATGCTCCGTATGTACCTGTGTGCTCGTGTATGTATATCACACATCTGCTGAAGGTTTCAGCATCAGAGCTGATATTCTCTCTCTCTCTGTGTGTCTGTCAGTGGAGGGCATCGACCCGTCGTTTCAGTCGGACTCTCAGAACAGACGCTGCGCTCTTCACGCTGCCGCTCAGAGGGGTCTGCTGGAGGTCTGTTACCTGCTCGTACAGGTGAGCTCTACAGTCACAACACTTACTAACATGGCAAAATAAAATATCACAATAAAATACTTTGTTATAATTAATTCAATCCTAAAAATGCTGAATTATGAAATGAGGACAATTAAAATAAATGCCTAGTAATAACGAAGTCATAAATGTAAAAATAAAATACATTTTTAGCACAGTTTTTATTTTAAAAGTATGTATTTTACTTTTTATTTAATTGATTATTAAGGGTTTAATGGTTATATTATTAAAATGCTTGCTTAAATCACGAAAATGCTAATTGTAGGTAATTTAAAAATAGAAATAATCATTATAAATTCTATAGTATTAATTCATTAATTAATAAAAATGCTAAATCAAAATATATAGTGAGATAATAAGAACAATCAAAATAAAATACTTGGTAATAAATGAAACACAAAAATGGCAAATTAATTTATTTTATTTAAAAATTATGGGGTTTAGTTGTGATTTATTCATTGAGTACTTTATTTTTAAATTATCAAAATAAAATACTTAATTATATATATGTAATTGTATATAATATTTAATTTGTTAAACCATAAAAATGCAAATGAGAATACATAATTCGAAAATAAAACAATCAAAATAAAAGATGTAATTAATTAAATCATACATTTGCTAAATTAAAATAAAAAAAAAATATTTATCTGCTTGTCATGTGACCATTAGATGACATTAGAGAAGATGCAAATGTGTTGTTAAATTAATAAAATATTAACTTAAAATCTCAGGGGCCTCAAGACAATATTTCACATCAAAGGCTGACAAAACAGTTTGGGAATCACTGCTGCTGAGAGTTGGGCTTGTCTTAGTTTGTATCTGAGGAAAGCTTTCATTAAAAAACTGCTTCTGTGCTGTGGTTAATTTTAGGCAGGCGCTAAGGTGGACACACAAGATAAGACCCTGAGGACCCCTCTGTTAGAGGCCATAGTAAACAATCATGTGGAGGTGGTGAAATACCTGATCCAGAGCGGAGCCTGCGTCTATCATGCAGTAAGAATCACACACACACACACACACACACACACACACACACACACACACACACACACACACACACACACACACACACACACTCCTGATCCAGAGCGGAGCCTGCGTCTATCATGCAGTAAGAAACACACACACACACACACACACACACACACACACACACACACACACACACACTCCTGATCCAGAGCGGAGCCTGCGTCTATCATGCAGTAAGAATCACACACACACACACACACACACACACACACACATCACACACACACACACACACACACACACACACACACACACACTCCTGATCCAGAGCGGAGCCTGCGTCTATCATGCAGTAAGAATCACACACACACACACACACACACACACACACACACACACACTCCTGATCCAGAGCGGAGCCTGCGTCTATCATGCAGTAAGAATCATAATGCACACACACACACACACACACACACACACACACACACACACACACACATCCTGATAATTCTTGTCCTCTGACACAGGTTCACACACACAAAACCACACACAACAGACAATGACACACCTGGCACACACAACCACCACGACCCAGAGCCTACAACATCTGACACCAATTCAATATTTTCTTTCTCTCCCGTTGTTAAAAAAAAAAACAAGAGGTAAGCATCATATCACAGTTCTTGTCTAAAATGCCCGTGCCTGTTACTTGTGATAAACAAATGAGGTAAGCAAAAACAAAAAATTAAACATGTGCATTTTGGTTGTGACTTGTGCTGTCAAGTAAAAAAAATGTTCATCGAATGTAGTGTCCACCTTTGTTGTGCCATCAGCCTTATTCACACACGGATGCGTGACAATGCCATTTGTATGATTACGAGAAGCCTATCCAGTTGAACCCACTAGATGACATGTGGCACTGCTGCATTATTCATTCAAAATATTACGAATAAAAGAGAAGAAATGCGGAGATCTTGTTTACGGCAAAACTGAAACCAAGCCGTTCACACAGAACGCATATTTATCACATTTTCTTTAGGGACATCAATCACCGCTGCACTCGCGTCTCGCACAAGAGAGACGCATGTTTAGAAAGCCATGTAAAATTAATGTAAGTTCAACTTTTTTTCCCATCTCATGTTTCTAAATAAAAAAAAGTACTCTTTGTGATTGGTTTTCGGGCATTTGTATTAAACCATGCATACATACCATGATGCTTTTTTCACAGATAGTCCTGTTATTTATTGCTTTGAATAAAAGTGCATTAGTAATATTAGGAAGGCTCGATCCGCCCTCTTATGGCCTCAGGAGAGAAGCCAAAAGCTTTTTACCCCCCTGACTAAAATCATGCCTTTTAAATTGAATCTTGATCATATTGAAGTATGAAAGTTGAATGTGGTTGTTCAGTCATTTTGACAGCTCTAGTGTTGAATCATGTGTGTGTGTTGTTCAGGAGGAAGGCGGATCTACAGGTCTTCATCACGCTGCTAAACTGGGGAACCTGGAGGTGGTGATGCTGTTACTGAGCACCGGACAGGTGGACTTAAACGCTCAGGTGTGTTTCTGAACCCATTAGTCCGTCTCTTCACAGTTGTAATTGTAATGACAGTTATGAACTTGCAATAAGAGTTTTCTTTGTAAGATATAAACACATAATTGTGAGTTAAAGGATTAGTTCACTTCACAAATAAAAATGTCCCTATAATTAGCCTTTTTCACAAAAATCGGAAATTACATCAGCGCAGGGTAAAGTTAGGTCCGTTACAGGTCTGCGCCTATTATATCAGTTCGCCTTTTCTCAAATAATGCTTCTTACCTTTTCTGTTTTGTCTGTTTTCCAAGTTGTTATATAATCTATAAAGAAATAATATTTTACTTGTTTTGTAACTTCTATGGCCACTCAGACTGCTGACTCACCTCCATGTCATCCAAGATGTATTTCTTTCTTCAGTCGAAAAGAAATGAAGGTTTTTGATGAAAATATTCCAGGATTTTTCTCCATATACTGAACTTCAATGGACTCCAAACGGTTGAAGGTCAAAATGACAGTTTCAGTGCAGCTTCAAAGAACTATAAACGATACCAGACGATGAATAAGTGGTCTTATCTAGAGAAACCATCGGTCATTTAAAAAATAAAATAAATGTATATGCTTTATAAACACAAATGCTCGCCTGTTTTTGATGCGCGTCCCAGACTTCACGTAATAACGTTGAAAAGGTCACGCTTGACGTAAGCAGAAGTACCGAGTCAGTGTTTACAAGTTGAACGTGCAAATACTAAGTCAAACGCCGTTAACTAAATAAAGGAGTTACAACTCAACGAGTTTACAAGATTAAACAACGATGTCGGATGATTTTGAACTTGGATGAAGATGAGACGGAGTCTATTAGAGCTGCAGCTAACGATTATTTTTATTGTCGACTAATCTATCAATTATTTTTCTATTAATCTATTTATTATTTTCTCAATGGTCGATTAATTCTTTAGTTAAACTATCAATAAATAATAACAGTAAATTCTGCTATTAATATTTTATTGTATTCAAACCTTTTCTCATAATTAATACTTTACAAAAAATAAACAACAACAAAGAAACAAAATAACATAATAAATAAAGAAGGATAATAACAAGAAACGAGAAAAATAAATAACAACAATAAATAATTAATTCAAATGAAAGAAAGAAAGAAAATAACAATAAATAAACAATAAGAAAAGAGAGAGAAAAAAATAACATTTAAAGAAAAAAATAACTAATAAGAAAGAAAGAAAGGAGAATTACAGGGCAGTGATAGTCAATAGAGATGCACATTATGGTATATTCTCAGTTCTGTTTGGGACTGACAGCAGTTACAGGTGAGAGACTTGAAAGGTTTTATTTATTCAGCAGATTAAAACATCTGCTTGAATACATATCTGTATATGAATGAACAGCTGAAGACACAACCGCATTCAGGACACGAGAGCGACAGAATCAAAAATGGCGTTATAACACGGGAAGTTTTATCACAGCTGAGCCGTTTTTAAATAAACGAGCCCAGTCGAGGCTTGTATAGTATACCTAGTATGAGCTTGATTAGCTGCTTCGGGTTTGCTTGATTAGGGCTGGAGCTAAACTCTGTAGGGACACCGGCCCTCCAGGACCGAAATTGGTGACCCCTGTATGTATATGTGTGTGTGTATATTCTGTGGTGGAAATAAGCGTTCCCTAGTTTACACCTCATCTCTGTGTTTCAGGATAGCGGTGGTTGGACGCCCATCATCTGGGCGGCAGAACATCGACATATAGACGTGATCAGAGCCCTGCTCAACAGAGGAGCCGACGTCACGCTCCGAGACAAAGTGAGTCTTGTGAATCATGTGAGTCTTGCAGGACATGCAATGGTGTCTCAAGCATGTTATATATGTGTGCATTTAAACAGTTTAATTCCAAGTCAGTTTAATCACCACTATATATTAATGTGCTGCTTTCATTGACGCACAGAGATCAGAGATCGCATTCAGAAACTTGCTGTCAACACTGACTTGTATTAGTAAAATAGTGCTACTGAATCGATACACTATATTTCTCAGCAAAGAAGTGGTCAAATCGCTGATTTTGAAGTAAAACTCAAAGCTTCATTGTTTGTAGAGAGACGCACACACTCATGTAACTTAATTCACACATGCAACTTTAATCTCTCTTTCTCTCACCCTTTAAAAAAGCCATATTTGAGGAAAAAGAGGAGGAGTTTGCATCACTGAATATAGCTGTTGGTCATTTAACATTTCTATCTTAAAACAGTTGACTAATGTTAAATGATTTGCAACTTCCACCTCGCCTTGCTCTCTTTCAACGTTAAATCGACGAGTTGTGCTTAAATCCGCGCTCTGCTTCTGTGAACAGTAAAGCCGGCCTACTTTGATCTGATTGGCCAGCTCAATTATTTTGACTGTTAGCCCGCTGAGGCAGACCAGGCTGAAAATCTAACATTTAAACCGTTTTGTCATCCTAAAAGATAGTGGAGTGCAGCAGATCAGTGCAAGAATTTCAACTATTGGGTGGGACAGATTAGCCATTTCTAATTATTGGGGGAATTGTCTCCCTATTATGGGTAATGAAAAGTTCGTATTTTGGTTTTGGGAGTCCCCAACAACAGGTTGACATGCATGCAAGGTCAAAAAACACTTTCATATGCATTTATTTTGACCTTACTTGCTCGAAGACTCCCAAACGATTCGATTCACTCAACGATTCATTTTCCAAACCCCTCCTTGCGTGATGACGTTAATCTGCGGTGATTGGTCCGATGGTTGATTTCATTTCATCATGATGCCTGATAAAGCAGTGTTTATGAGCGCAGTACTGCTTTGTGTACAGTGTTCCCAGGCTATTTTTACTGCTCTAAATGCTGGCAAAGAATGAATTAATATTTTCATTCAGACCAACACGAAAAGACTAATAATAATATGCTAAACTTTATTTTCTATAGCGCCCTTAAATGAAGATCTCAAAGCGCTTTACAACAACAAAATAAAACCATACACTAATAAAAATCAAATAAACTACAAATAAAACAATTAAAAATAATACAAATGTTTAATTAAAAGCTACCCTAAAAAAATGAGTTTTAAGGCGAGATTTAAAAGTGCTAAGAGCGGTTTTAGCTTGCCTTATCATCAATCGGTAAAGAATTCCACAGTTTTGGAGCTAATGAAGAAAAAGCCCTATCGCCCATCGATCTTAAACGGGTTAAAGGAACAGTTAGAAGGCCAGTTTCAGATGAGCGGGTCACGTGTTGAGTATAAGGAATTAAAAGCTCAGACAAATAGAGGTTAAAAGCCAGACAACATATAAGCACCTCAAAAAGCAACCCAATGTAAAGACTCAGACCGGTGTAATATGATCTCTCATCCTAGTTCTCGTAAGGATTCTAGCAGCCGAGTTTTCTCGTAAGGTGAGGAGTTTTGACAGCCACCTGCAATTTGTTTAGGGTAGCTTTAGGTGACGCCCCAGCCAACAAGGCATTACAATAATCAATCCGGGTACACAAAAGTGTTAATCAACCTCTCAGCAATCAAGTGGGGGGCAATATGCTAAATGTTTGATGTTGACTTCAACATGAAACGGCTTGGGATCCGTTTTACAAAACGTGTAATTTTCGATGATTCAGAATTAGTCGACTCAGATCAACTTTGATAACAATGCTTGCTTGCCGGATGTTTTCTTCATTGCTTAGAGCGGTTGTTCTCACTTACGACTGTAACACACTGCATGAAAGGTCTTTTAAAAATCCATAATAAGAGCACTTTAATGTCTGTGGTGGTTATGGCCCCGTCTCACAGGAGATGAATGTTTGTCTGCACTGGGCGTCGTTCGCGGGCAGCGCTGAGATCGTGGAGCTGGTCCTGAACGCCGGCTGTCCTCTGTCGTCTGTTAACCTGCACGGAGACTCGCCGCTGCACATCGCCGCTCGCGAGGGCTACATCGACTGCGTCACGTGGGTCAAACGCCGCCTGAGAGCTGGTTTTGGTGTCGTAGGCTCGTCTGACGTCTTCTGTTCGTCTTTACTCCAGGCTGTTTCTTTCTCGAGGCGCTGACATCGACATTATGAATAAGGAGGGCGACACGCCGCTCTCTCTCGCCCGCTGTGACACGCCCGTCTGGGTGGCGCTACAGATTAACAGGAAGTTGCGTAGGGGAATCTCCAATCGTGTGGTACGGACAGAGAGGATCATATGCAGGTCAGTGTGTGGTCTTTAATACTGAGAGTTAAATAAATGAATAACTTCTAGGATTATTTATATAATATTAGTAGTTCTTCTTATTTTTTATTTACTTTTATTTTATGTTTTAATTTTAATCAATGTAATTATTGATAAGAGATTTGTTATATGATTTTTATTTTTATTATTATTTTTTTATTTTTTATTTTATCTATATTTTTATTTCCGTTTTAGCATTAATCATTTTTGTACTTAAACTATTCCAGTTAGTTGCCAAGGCTACATGTCTTTTTTTTTTTTATTTCAGCTTTAGCTATTTTAATAATTGAGTAATTCTTCAATTTATTTATTTTAATTAGTTGCCAAGGCAATGTTTCTAATTTTTGTTTAAATTTTTGTAATTTTATGTGCTTTTGTCATTTTATTAGTTTTTATTTTTCCTTAAATGTATATTTAGCTTTAATATATCTTTATTTCCGTTGTTTGTTTAATTTAGGTTTTAGTAATTTTGTTATGTGCTTAAGTAATTTTGTATTATTTTAAATTTCTATATGTCTTATAAATGTCTATATCTCTTTGGTTTCTCTTCTATATCTCCGTGTGCGTCTCTTTCCTTGTTACGGCCTTTTAGGAGCCGTAGGTCGTAACAATTTAAATGTATTTTTAGTATTTTGTCATTTTATTTTAAGTTTTAGAATTCTTTTTATTTTTATATAAAGCTAAATATATATTGTTACATTTTTAGTTCTAGTAATTTTAGTACTTCAACTTAAATGTATTTAATTTAGTTGCCACATTTCTAATGTAGTAAATTTTTTTTCTTTTTAATGTTTTTTTACTTTTTGTAATTTAAAGTTTTAGATTTTTTTTTCTCTTTTAGTTCTAGTACTTTAGTACTTCAACGTCTTTATTTCAGTTAGTTGCCAAAGCAATATTTCTGATTTTCAATTGTTTAAGCTGAAGTTTTTCATCTAATATTATTAATATTATTTTATGTCAGCTTAATTGCAGTTATCTCAAACTACTTTTAATACATTTAGCTGTAGTAAATAACGCTGGTTTGTGTGTGTGTCTCTGTCCGTGTGTGTGTGTGTGTGTGTGTGTGTGTGTGTGTGTGTGTCTCTGTGTGTGTGTGTGTCTGTGTCTGTGTGTGTGTCTGTGTGTGTGTCTGTGTGTGTGTCTGTGTGTGTGTGTGTGTGTGTGTCTCTGTGTCTGTGTGTGTGTGTGTGTGTGTGTCTGTGTGTGTGTGTCTGTGTGTGTGCGTGTGTGTGTGTCTGTGTGTGTGTGTGTGTGTGTGTGTCTGTGTGTGTGTGTGTGTGTGTGTGTGTGTGTGTGTGTGTGTGTGTCTGTGTGTGTGTGTGTGTGTAGTGACGTGGCTCAGGGTTATGAGAACGTTCCCATCCCGTGTGTTAACGGCGTGGATGATGAAGGCTGCCCGTCTGACTACAAATACATCGCAGAGAACTGTGAAACATCCACCATGAACATCGACCGCAACATCACACACCTGCAGGTGCCACACAATATACTTTACTCAACAATATAGGTTAAAATAACCGCACTACATGAATACAAGAAACAATTATATTTAATATGTATTCATATGCACTGATAATACAATAAAGAGCAATATTTTCCGACATGGACTTCTATTGAAAAGTTTGTGGTCAATATAATAATTTTAGGGTTATTAATTTAATGCAGTCTTGGTGAATAAAAGTATTAATTTCTGTCAGAAAACGTCTAACATCTATGAACAGTTTTGAGATAGGATGCAAACAAATCATTGAATCATTGCTTAATTAAAATTGACTTTTAAAACAACTGAATCATGGACATGATCTCTCAACTGCAAATTTGATTCAGACTGTTTTTCAAATCAATTCAACACTTTTATGACTAAACCAACCAAAAAGACTGATCTTTTCTCAAATCAATGGCAATAAAAGAAAAATAAACAATTATTTACAGATAAAGAAAAATAAAACCCTCAGAGAAAGACTTTGGACATTAAAAACCCACAATTGTATTCTCTGTTATATCTCTCCATATTCATTATTACTCAGCCCTGATTGTTTTTATTGTGACTAGCGCAGGTTATTTGCAGTCATCATGTGCTGGTTTGATAGAGAGCTGTGTTTGTTTCAGCACTGCAGCTGTACAGACGATTGTTCCTCCAGTAACTGTCTCTGCGGGCAGCTCAGCATCCGCTGCTGGTACGACAAGGTAAATCACTGCTTCATCTCCATGATGAGCTCTACAGTCAACGACTGGACGCTGTATAACAGCACACATGTGTTCTCGTAGGATCATCGCCTCCTTCAGGAGTTTAACAAAATTGAGCCGCCTCTGATCTTCGAGTGCAACATGGCCTGCTCCTGCCATAAAACCTGCAAGAACCGAGTGGTTCAAGCTGGAATCAAGTAAGCCAGGATTATTTTCATGATACATTTGCAGTATTGGGATGATTTGCTTGTCAAATGAGCCTAAAGGCCCGTACACACCGGGACGAATTTCGCGCGCGATATTCGCCGACGTTTAACGCCTCGTGACTAAACAAAGGGCGCCAATGTGAGTGTGCACACCGACGCGAAAAACGCCACGCGTAAAAGCGTCATTTTTTTAAAAACGCCTCGGGTTCGTTTTTTTTGGTTTGACGCGCCGCGTCAAAAACTATCCGACCAATGAGATTGGCGCTTTTGCTCACGTGTCTGGAGCAGCTGAAGTTACAGTAAAACACAACTTGGGGGCGCTCAAACACAAAACAGTCTTGCCGAGCACACATACGTAACGACGAAGAAGATATACGCCAAGTAGCGTCTACACTGCCGGGAAGAAATAAGAAGACAAAGAAGATGCAAGGCAAGATGAATGTAGAGCTGCTGGTCTCGTTGGTGTCTGAACACAAAGAACTTTATGACATGTTTTCTTTGTATGATTTTGACAAGCGCGTAAATACTTGCTCTCTTCTTCTGAGTGACAAGCGAGTGTCAGAAGCGTAAAGTTGCGCAGCGCCACCTTGTGTACCGGGGTATTTCTGTTTTACATTAAGCGCCATCTAATGTCAGGGAATGAATTTGCATGTTCACTCGGCTCATCGTCAGCGAAAATCGCTTGGGTGTGAACACAAAAAATGCATTGAAAAACGCTGGCGAATAAAGCGCGCCGATATTCGTCCCGGTGTGTACGGGCCTTAAGATGCTTTGCGTGAGCTGCTGGCTGAAGTGGATTGTGTGTTTCAGGGTGCGTCTGCAGCTCTACCGGACGGAGAAGATGGGATGGGGCGTCAGAGCGCTTCAGGACATCCCTCAAGGAAGTTTCCTCTGCGAGTGAGTAAAAGCATTCAGGCCGGTTGAAGCTGTTATTTCTGCTGTGACGTGTGTGTTTCTGCAGGTATGTTGGCGAGCTGATCTCTGACGCAGAAGCAGACGTGAGGGAGGATGATTCGTACCTCTTTGATCTGGACAACAAGGTGTCGTGTCACTGATTTCAGTCCAGATTGTGGACGTCTGAAGGCCTGTTTTCAAAAGGAGTAACAAAATCATACATTTATGCATTAAGCAGACGCTTTATCCAAAGCGACTTACAGTGCATTCAGGCTATACATTTTTATCAGTATGTGTTTCCCTGGGAATTGAACCCACAACCTTTTGCGCTTCTAACACAATGCTCTACCACTAAGCCACAGGAACACATTTATTCATTTAGCAGACTCTTTTATCCAAAGCGACTTACAGTGCATTCAGGCTATACATTTTTATCAGTATGTGTGTTCCCTGGGAATCGAACCCACAACCTTTTGCGCTTCTAACACAATGCTCTACCACTAAGCCACAGGAACACATTTATTCATTTAGCAGACTCTTTTATCCAAAGCGACTTACAGTGCATTCATTGGCTATACATTTTTAACACAATCAGTATTCATTTAGTGTCTTTTATCCAAAGCGACTTCAGTGCATTCAGGCTATACATTTTTATCAGTATGTGTTCCCTGGGAATTGAACCCACAACCTTTTGCGCTTCTAACACAATGCTCTACCACTAAGCCACAGGAACACATTTATTCATTTAGCAGACTCTTTTATCCAAAGCGACTTACAGTGCATTCAGGCTATACATTTTTATCAGTATGTGTTCCCTGGGAATTGAACCCACAACCTTTTGCGCTTCTAACACAATGCTCTACCACTAAGCCACAGGAACACATTTATTCATTTAGCAGACTCTTTTATCCAAAGCGACTTACAGTGCATTCAGGCTATACATTTTTATCAGTATGTGTTCTCTGGGAATCGAACCCACAACCTTTTGCGCTGCTAACACAATGCTCTACCACTGAGCCACAGGAACATGCAGACAAACATCACTGACACACATTTGCAGCTAAAGCGCCACAACACAAATCTACTTGTTTATATCATTGCAGAATGTAACTATAATACCGTACAGCTGTAATCTGTTATATATAAGATATTATAAACATTAACATCTGCTTGTAAACAAAGTGTGATGTGAAAAGCACTATACATAATGATTTTGAACACCAAGAATGTTTTTTTGATTTCCTGACCTAAAGCTGCATGGTGGCCATTCGTGTGCTTTGATGCTAAACGCAGTGCGATACAAACCGCCATCTACAGTGTGTGCGATGGAAGTAATGTTTTGTTCTCAGAGCCACACTATCAGCATATATGATCCGGAAAACCAGCCCATCAGACGTTATAGATCAATTGTATGCTTTACATATTTGTATAGTTTTTTTATTATATTGAATTAGCTTTTATTTTTAGCATTTCATTTAGATTTTTTGGTGCTTGTCATTTTTAGTATATTATTTTATTTTACTATTTAGATGCCGTTTTTGGTTATTTTCAGTTATTAATTCTAGTGCTTAATTTATTTCAGTCAGTTGCCAAGACAAAATTTCTCATTTTTGTTTAATATTATTATTTACATTATATACTATTTTAGTTTTTATTAATATATTGAATTATTTCAATAATTCAATTTTATAAATATTAATTTACTTATTTTTTATAAATTCAGTTTCATTTTGATTTTCATTTTAGTAAAATATTTAGTAATTTTGCTCTGTTTTCATTAGTTATTTTTATATTACTGTTTATATAAATTATATTTATATAATACATTTATTTTAGTTCAGTTATAGTTATAGTTCTTATTTATTTTCCAGCTTCAACTGAAACTTATTTCAGTCAGTTGATAAGGCATACATTAGACACATTTAATTTGTTTTATTATTATTATATACACTATATATTATAGTTTATATTAATATATATATATTTTTTTTTACTTTTATTACATTTTGTATTATTTACATTATACATTATAGTTTTTGTTTGATTTAAATGGCTTTTATTTTCATATTTTGTCATTTTTATCTTTATTTTGATCTTTTTATCAGATTTAGGTTTGTTTATTTTATTTCAGTTTTATAATTTTTTTCTTTATTTCTATTTAGTAATTATAGTGTTTTCATCTAATATTGATATGTTATTTGCACGTTATTTGAACTAGCAGAAATGTTTGTAATAGTTGTATTAACGGTAATAGCCCTCTTTCGCAGGACGGTGAAGTGTACTGTATTGACGCCCGTTACTATGGGAACATCAGCCGCTTCATAAACCACCTGTGTGACCCCAACATCATCCCCGTACGCGTGTTCATGCTGCACCAGGACCTGCGCTTCCCTCGCATCGCCTTCTTCAGCTCCAGAGACATTTTCACGGGACAGGAGCTCGGGTGAGACCGTGTTTGTTATCTCGTTGATGAAAGCTGTATTTAATTGCATTATGATTTTACTGCACATGACCTCGTGGCTCGATCTCAAGGAATTTATGGCTCATCCTGTTGATGAAAGCTGTATTTAATTGCATTATGATTTTACTGCACATGACCTCGTGGCTCGATCTCAAGGAATTTATGGCCGTATTTGCATCCTGTTCCTGTTAACACATGTTCCTCCTGTTTGTTTTATGATCACTGATTATTTGATCTCTGACAGGTTTGATTACGGCGATCGTTTCTGGGACATCAAGAGCAAGTACTTCACCTGTCAGTGCGGCTCAGAGAAGTGCAAACATTCGGCGGAGGCCATCGCGCTGGAGCAGAGCCGGCTGGCCCGTCTGGAAGTCTGTCCCGAAGCGGCCGGTGAAGCCGGACTCCCTGTGTTGGGACACTCGTGATGAGACCCTGTGTTTAATGCACACATGTACAGCTCTCAAACGTGTGCTTGTGTATGATTATCACAGAGAAGGTTGTGTTTGCATTATCAAATCATTCATTTCTTCCATCTGACAGGAAATTATAAAATGACACGAGGCCTAAAGTTCAGCGCACGCAAATGTAGTTTCAAAATACCAGCAGGAAGTGACGTTTAAATTCAAGGCTACCGTTTCTGCTCCCTCTTTTTCATTAAACATGAGCTTTTTTGTATGTGTAATTGTTTTAATAAATACTGTTTTATACAGAAATGTCTTTTCCTTTTGTTGTTGGAAAACACAAATCACAATTTACCAGGGTAATCGCATGCAGCATGCAATAGTTCAGTTATCGTTTTTTATTACTGTTGAATCATAAATCCCCGTTAGACGTGAAACTGAGGTGGTACCATAATACAGTGAAGGCATCAGATGGTAATATTGTGATGCTTTGATATGTACTACACAATTTACCTGATAGGCTACTCCAAAGAATAAATCATGCCATAAAGTGGAGTTGTAAAAAGTGTGATAAGATGTTTTCATATCGCACATTCTTCCTCGTGGGTTGACCTGAGTTATTAGTCCGTGTGTCATTGAGTGAATGTAGGACTCATTTCTGATAAGAGTCTGTATTACTGTACAGATGAATCCATAATATCCAGAAGGGAAAAGTCATTTTCACACATATAGGCTTCGAACGGGACATTCAAATATTAACCAAACATATATTATAGGGAAATATTTGGATGAAATGCACTTCATACGAACGGAAAAGTGATGAATTGCTATCCTTGGGAATTAAATAATTCACATTAATAACATACTAAATGATGTTAAATGAACACATTAAAAGAATTCACATTAATAACATACTAAATGATGTTAAATGAACACATTAAAAGAATTCACATTAATAACATACTAAATGATGGTCCGAATGCAGGAAAACAAACGAGTGCAATCATGAGATTGATTAGGAATTATGGATTAATAGACAAGAGTAATTTAAAATTAAAACGGTGTATATATTCCGAGTATTTCTCCAGCAGTAACGTGAACAGATTCTCATTTATGTCATGAATTTATCTCATCACCCACAACTTTGACAACCGCTGCACACATAATGTTTCACTTGGTGGAAGATTACACATATGGTAGGGCATCGTCTAAAAACACTGATGTTTATTAATGTCAAGTTCAACAAAGTTTTCATTTGCTTGTCAATATTAGCTACTGCAGCCCATCGACAATAATGCAGGCGGAAGTTCTACTAATTGAAGCCGGAAGTGCTGAGCGCTGCCTGTCACGCGGATCGCGGAAGCGCGCAGGTTTGTTTGATAGAGCGTGCGCTCATAATTGTTCTTCAAATTCAGTTTTTCAAACTCAGATTTTTATACTCGTCTTACCTGGCTGATTGAAGAAACCGTAGATAACGTAAGTAAATAGTTTTGGCAACTGTTATTAATGTAAATGTAGTATTGTTGTGATTGTGTTAGTATAATGGACAGTGTTAGCTAGATTTAGCGATTTTCCCGCCCCTTTTGAGACTTTATTCAAAGTTTAGGGACAAATATAGCAACTTTTTGGACAAAACTTATCTAAGTTCTAATCTTGGCCATATTCATCTTTATATAGATCAGTGAATATGCAATCATTGTGTCTTCTAGTGACATTTAGCTACCAGTTTTAGCTACTTTCAATTGAAAACCGTTGGTAACACTGATAATGGGATCTCTTTTAGTACTTTTATTATTTATATGAATATGTTTTAAAAATGGAAATGTTGTCATTTTGTAAGACTTCTTGTTTGTTTGTATGTTATAACAGTATTCTGCTTTGCACTAGTGGATGCACAGAATGGAGTCAGGTGTGAGAAAGGTGATCTTTAATAGATTTCTATCATTTTTTGTTTCTAGTATTTAAAAGTGTGAAAGATGTCTGTGTGCTTAAAATGTAGTTTGCTTAATTCTGCTCTTTTATTCTTTCTATTCAGAGCAACAAGGAAAACACTAAACCAGAATGTGGCCCAAAAAAACAAGTCATCAGTGGTATTGTATCAAAACAAAAAGTGATATTTAGATCTGCACCCCTTCAGTCGAAGAATGATCTTGAGGACACCTCTGGAACAAGAGGGAAGGCAAAGGATGTTAGACCAAAGACCAAAACTAGTGCTGATCCTACCACGCGTAACACATTAAGCCAGGCCTTCCGTACACAGCAGACTGTAAGACACAGGAATATTGTGAAAGAAGTTCAAAAACCTCCATCTAATGTCTCTGCCATCCAGAAGTCTAAACCTGGTATGTATAAGGGTCGTGTAGTACAATCTAAAATCGACTGTTTCAGAAAACCCAGTGCTGATGAGAAGACCACAGAAAAGAAAGGGACTTCAAAACCCGATTTGACAATACCAAAACCTGAATGCCCTAAAGTTCGGTCCAAGTCAGTTTCTTCCCTGCAGACGTCCACTAAACACAGAGTAAACTCTGCTGTGTCATCTAGACCGAAATCTGTCTCTGATATCCAGCTGAATGGCTCTGAAATACCAGTCCAGGTGTCCGTTTCCCATAAACGTCCGAACGTCCCAGGCACTGTCACGCAAGCAGGTGCTTGTGCTCTTCCCAGGTCAGCCCCTCTAGCTACAGGGCGCTCGGCCATCAGCAAACCCATCGCTTCGAAGAAGAAAGAGAAGACTGTGCAGGTGGAGACTCCCAAAACAGCCTTCACTGAACGGAAAGACTGCAGGCCTGTCACAAGTACAGTCAGCCAGTACAAAGTGCAAATAAAGACGGCTGAAGAGAGAAGGTGAGGTGTATACATTACCATTGAATAGTTTGGGGTCAGTACGATTATTTATATATATTATTAAAAAACATTTTTATTATTATTCAGCCGGGATGGATTAAATTTATCAGACATTTACTGTTACAAAAATTATTAATCAAATAATACTGATAAAAAAAAAATTTTTTTATCATGCTTCCAACAAAAATATTACTCCACACAACTGTTTTAAACAGTGATTATAATAAATAATGTGTCCAAGAAATATTTTCTTGAGCATGCATCGAGCATATTAGAATGATTTCTGAAGTCAAATCATGTGACTCTGAAGATTGGAGTAATGCTGCTGAAAAACAAACATAAAGTACATTTTAAACTACATTAAAATAGAAAGGTTATTTTAAATTATATTATTTCACAATATTACTGTTTTACTATATTTTTGATCAAATAAATGCATCCTTGTTGAGCATGAGACATTTTTCCAAAAACATTAAAAAAACGAAATCTTAGAGATTTTGAGCGGTAGTGTAATTTATAAACTTCAGCCAAGCCTAACCTGGTCAGTTTTAACTGGCCAATCTGCTGATAGAAGAGGATATATTGATGTGATTGTCCAATGTGTATACTGTGCTTTCAGAGCAAAGTTTGCAGAGTGGAAGGGAAAGACTCTGAAGAGTCCTCTAATCTCAGAAAAGTCTGCAACCTTTTCAAGAAATCCAAAACCAGCTCCACGGCCTAAGAACTGGACCCAAAGCCACAATTGGTGCGCAGTCTGAGCCTGTCGTCCAGTCTGAGCCTGTCGTCCAGTCTGAGGCTGTAAAACCAACCGCTGCTTTGAAGACTGATGACCAAACCAATGATATTGAAGTCCCTGACAATAAAACCGTGTGTTCTAGGAGATCAAGCAATATTATGAATACGACAGTAGACTTGCAGAACAACAGTGATATGGCTTTGCCAGTTGACCCAGAGATCAGGATGGAGTCGGTAAGAACCAGAAGAGTCTTAATTGTGAAACCGATAGACCGGCAGACAGATAGAGAGATACTCACTGATGTATATAGATTTTTTTAATTTAATTGTAATTTCTGCTTTATATGCAATACACAGTTGATGTTGAACTTGTATGATAAATTGGAGGCAATGGAGATGCCCTCATCGTGTGAAGATGGTGAGTCTTGTCCAGATTCTTTATGCAGGACTTGCAAATTAATACTAATATTACCAGACACTTATTTTCTTTTCGATTCTTGATGTGATTTTTCTAAATGGCTCATGTATTTGGCCATCCTCGACAGGTGTAAGTATTGACAAATCTGATGTGGTGGCAGAGAAAAGAATGGAAGTGCAAGTGAAGGAGAAGGAAACCGATAAAGTGTTTGAAATTCTGGGAGATGAGGAAAACTCAGAGAGCGACATTGCAGAAGACACTAAGAAGAAGCCTGTCGTAAAGAATGAGGATGACTATCAGGAACCGAAGAAGAAGCCATTTGCAAGTGAAGATGATGACCGTGATGAGAAGATGAAGAACACCACTCCAGAGGTGGCAGGGGCATCCATTGTGAAATACAATGTGAAAACAACTCCATATTTGCAAAAGTGAGTTTGGGGTAATTTAATGGCATGTACAAAGACACATACACATGTAAGAAGTTCAAGTATTCATTTGGTTTTCTCATCATTTAGAGTGAAAAAGATCATTGAATGCAAAACCGCACCAGGCAGTGGCTCACGATGCAAAAACGTCATCAAAGACCTGAAGTTTCTGACACCTGTGCGACGATCGACACGAATCCAGCAGAAGTCCTCTCATCTGCCTGGGATGCTGAATGACCACGATACTTGCGTCTCCTCATTGGCTGAGCTGATGCAGAGGGAAGGTGCGGATGCCAATGCTTACATCTACAGAAGAAATCCAGCACTACTGGAAGAACTGCCTGAAGACTTTGCAAAAGTATACAGTTAAGCAATATAAGCTGATCTTGACGTCGCTTTCAAATCGGACATTTATATCATATGTAACACCTATATTTTATGTGACACTATTAAAAAATAGTTTATTTTAATATTTAAGTGTTTGTTTGCATTTGGCTGCTAAAAAGAGTAATCTCTTAACTGCATTGGCTTGACAGCTTAACTTACATGTGAGGAAGACAGGCCCAAGCAACCAGTCTAACCCGTGTGTGTGTGTGTGTGTGTGTGTGTCCAGAGGGTGCGCTCATGCATAAACTCCACATATTACATTACAGAAGTAATGTTATTGATGATGCTCCAGGAAATCCTTAATACGGTCATGACAGCTATTGCAGTACATAAATAGATGATAGCAACTTTTTAAACTCTAAATAGCCTATACAGTGGGGCAAATAAGTATTTGATACACTGCTGATTTTTCAAGGTTTCCCACTTACAAAGAATGGAGAGATCTGTAATTTCATCTCAACTGTGAGAGACCGAATCTAAAAAAATATCCAGAAAATGACATTGTATGATTTTTAAATGAATTTCCATTTTATTGCATGAAATAAAAAAACATCTCTTCTTCTTTAAGTATTTAAAATTGATACTTTTAATAGAAAAAAACAAACATTTGATATCAATTGAATTATTCTTAATATTTGGTAAAACAACACAGTTTAATGTTTCTATATTTTGCATACTAGAAAATAAAACCTGTTTATAGGCACCAACAATTCCAGAGATTGTCTTGAGCTTCTAAATCATTTGTAGTCCTGTAGTTCTGAATGACCAGGTTTGCACAATAATCTGCAGTACAGAAACGGATTTTGGCCCACTCCTCAGACAGGTCTTCTCCAGATCTTTCAGGTTTTGGGGCTGTAGTTCTGACAGGTTTGCACACTGCAGCAGGGATTCTGGCCCACTCCTCCATACAGGTCTTCTCCAGATCGTTCAGGTTCTGTCGCTGGGTAACACGGAGTTTCTATTGGGTTCAGGTCTGGAGACTGGCTAGGCCACTCCAGGACCTTGAAATGCTTCTTACGGAGCCACTCCTTAGTTGCCCTTGCTGTGTGTTTGGGGTCATTGTCATGCTGGAAGACCCAGCCACGACCCATCTCTCAATGCTCTTAATGAGGGAAGGAGGTTGTTGGCCAAAATGTCCTTGCGATACATGGCCCATCCATCCTCCCCTCAATACGGTGCAGTCGTCCCTGTCCCCTTTGCAGAAAGCACCCCAAAGCATGTGTTCTCACCCCCCCCCTGCTTCACGGTTGGGATGGTGTTCTTGGGATTGTACTCATCCTTCCTCCAAACACGGCGAGTGGAGTTTTATACCAAAAAGTTATATTTTGGTCTCATCTGACCACATGACCTTCTCCCATGCCTCCTCTGGATCATCCAGATGGTCTTTGGCAATCTTCAGACGGGCCTGGACATGTGCTGGCTTGAGCAGGGGATTTGAATCCATGACGGTGTAGTGTGTTACTAATGGTAATCGCTGAGACTGTGGTCCCAGCTCTCTTCAGGTCATTGACCAGGTCCTCCCGTGTAGTTCTAGGCTGATCCCTCACCTTTCTCAGGATCATTGATACTCCACGAGGCGAGATCTTGCATGGAGTCCCAGTCCGAGGGAGATTGACAGTCATCTTGAATTTCTTCCATTTTTCTAATAATTGCGCCAACAGTTTTTTGCCTTCTCACCAAGCTGTTGCCTATTGTCCTGTAGCCCATCCCAGCCTTGTGCAGGTCTACAATTTGTCCCTAGTGTCCTTAGACAGCTCTTTGTCTTGCCCATAGTGGAGAGGTTGGAGTCTGATTGATTGAGTGTGTGAACAGGTGTCTTTTATACAGGTAACGAGTTCAAACAGGTGTCTTTAATACAGGTAATGAGTGGAGGATAGGAGGCTTCTTAAAGACAAACTAACAGGTCTGTGAGAGACAGAATTCTTGCTGGTTGGTAGGTGATCAAATACTTCATGCAATAAAATGGAAGTTAATTATTTAAAAATCATACAATGTGATTTTCTGGATTCTATCTCACAGTTGAGGTGTACCTACGATGAACATTACAGATATCTCTATTCTTTGTAAGCGGGAAACCTTGAAAAATCGGCAGTGTATCAAACACTTATTTGCCCCACTGTATATCCCGGGCTTATGGACAGCAGCAGTTTTTCTTTAAGACATCAAGGTAAGTTAATTCTTCTTTTTAAATCACAACTAACACGTAGGGTCACACATTCCTCTACAGTGCGTTACTTGATTGGCTTTTTGTTCATGTTGACCTCTTTTCTGTCCTTGGATTTAATCTGTTTTTATGTCAAAGGTACTAGTTATTCTCAGTCCCCATTTAACGGGAAACATGTGGTCTTACAGCGAGTGAAGTAACGTGAAAAAGAGCTGTCAATGAGATGTTTGAATCTGAAGGAAATAGGAATTAAAAAGTATTGCAAATTGAGATTTTTTGCTATGCTTGGACAATCTACACAAGTATGAAAACTAAGATTCATAACCGCTTTTCTGTACTGGCCTTTATTGTGTATTTTGTTTTTTAGCTTGCAGAAATCATGTGCCACGGTCAGCTTTGTTGACACTGAAGAAGTCGAGGTTGTGCTGATTCTGGGTGAAGAATGGTGTGTTTAGGTTGTGCCTGTATTCTGGGTGAACACAAAACAGAATGGTGTGTTTATGGCTTAATTTAACAACAGAGAACACAAATTACTCTTGTGAAAAAAAAACACTTACTTACTGAAAAAAAAAATGAATCAATATATAGTGAATCAATTTATTTGTTCATTTAATTTCTTGTGCTCCTGCTATTGCCTGTTCATTTACCTTTCTTGAAAATAAAGCACTGTTTTGTTTTATTTGTATATTTGGTTGATTATACTTGCAATGTGTAATTTTGTTCTTAAAGCAGTTTAATAAGAAAATTAACAAAGAGGTTTATTTGGTGTGTAGTTGTAATGTGTATCTTTTGTTCTTATTTTAATAAGAAAATAATAACAAAGAGGTTTATCTTCACCCACTTTGGCCTAAATATCTGCCATTCTCTTTTATATTTTGTTACCTTTTGAAGGCTTTGTCTTTTATAATAGAGAAATTAGTTTGGCTGTACTGCTCAGACAAAATAGTAAAACCAACATGACAAAGAATTGATAATAGTGATATTTTTGCCATATCGCCCACCCCTACCCTACTGACATGGCAACAAAGGAGTGGCTCAAGAAGAAGCACATTAAGGTCCTGGAGTGGCCTAGCCAGTCTCCAGACCTTCATCCCATAGAAAATCTGAGGAGGGAGCTGAAGGTTCGAGTTTCCAAGAGACAGCCAAGAAACCTTTAATAAGAGAGGGACTAAATCCCTCCTGAGATGTGTGCAAACCTGGTGGCCAACGACAAGAAACGTCTTACCTCTGGGCTTGCCAACAAGGGTTTCTGCCCCAAGTACGAAGTCATGTTTTGCTTGAGGATAAAATGTACATCTTTTAACATTTGTATGCAGCTTTTTTTCTGGATGTTTTGTTTGATATTCTGCCTCTATCAGTTAAAATAAACCTACCATAAATATGATAAACCCTTTTTCTTTTTTTTTTTAAGTGGGAAAACTTACAAAATCAGCAGGGGATCAAATAATTATCTTCCTCACTGTATTTCCTCTTCAGTAAAAAACTAACACTGATCACGGCTCATATACAGCTAAAGAGAGGTAGAGTATAAGCACATTATCAGAGAGCGGGGCTAGTTGTCACAAGTGTCTCAGTAACTGAGGTTTTGAATTTTTTTATTATTATCAATGATGTCACTGATATGCGTGCTTTATTTGCTTTCACGCTCCTGCTCATCACGTTCTTTGTTCTCAATGCAGGCCTGTACGGATCTCCAGAGCGCGCGGATGTTTCCCTCGCCGAAGCCCGTGGCGCCTCTGCGCTCGATGAGCTCCAGGTAGAAGGAGTCGTCTCCGAAAAGGGGCTTGGTGAACACCTGGAGCAAGTACCTGCGAAATGAGGAAAATCTGTTTATATCAACCACAATGCAGAAAAAAGATGATTTGAAAAGCATTGACATTTCAACTAAGAATTTCTGTTGTTTTATCTGTCATCACCCAAGTTTGACAGGCCTTAAAGGAAAAAGAGTTATGCTGAAAATATCCTCACTCTCAGGCCATCAAAGATGAGTCTGTTTCTTCATCAGATTTGGAGAAATGTAGCATTGCATCACTTGCTCACCATTGGATCCTCTGTAGTGAATGGGTGCCGTCAGCAGAAGCGTTATTATGGGGAAATTCTAAAACACTTGACATGAAAAGCGCTTAACGTGGCTTAATGCATTAAACCAGTATTTTTAAAAGATCAAACTCATAAAAAAATGAATAAAGCTTACCATGGACAGACAAGCAGATGAGTCCAGAATAAGAACGCAACGCGATTAATTATGCATTAAGCGTTTTCCTCCCATAAGGAGGAGGAATAACAGCTTAATGCATTAAAACAGTTTTTAAATGAGCAAGATCAATAAACACTGTTAATAAATCATACTATGTACAGACAAGCAGATATGAGCCATAATAAGCATTTTTCTTTATGGGAGGAAAACACTTAATGTGGCTTAATGCTTTGAAACATTGTCTGTACATAATACGATTTATTGATAAAGTTTATTGAGTTGTTATTTAAAAACACTGTTTTAATGAAGAACGCCACGGTAAGCGTTTTCCTTGAGAGGAAACTGCGTAACACGTTTTTTTTACATTTTGTGCTCTTTTTCTGGACTCATCTGTACATTATATGCCTTTTAATAATGTGTTTCCTGAATTTGGTCCTTTAAAAAACACAGTTTTAATGCATTGAGCCTCGTTAAGCATTTTTCACCTTATAGAATGTCTCTTATTTATGGATAATAGAATCATATTTTAGTTATAAACATCTTAAGGATGTTTTTTTCATCTTTTGTCTTCTCAAGATGTTAATTGCTGGACTGGAGTGATGTGGATTACTTGTGATGTGTTTATCAGATGTTTGGACTCTCATTCTGACGGCACCCATTCACAGGTGAGCAAGTGATGAAATGCTACATTTCTCCAAATCTGATGATGAAACAAACTTCATCAAAAAAGCGGGTTTTGATGAAAACAAACTATTAAACCACGTACCTTTGTATTTGCTGTGTTTATATACATTATAATAACGTCTATAATACTAAAGGTAATGTCTCGTCAGTGACAGTAGTGATGGAGTCGTACCGCTGGCCGCCTGGGATCAGTTTGTCCGTGCCACTGTACATGTCAGTGTCCAGCAGAATGCCATACTGACTCAGAGCCTGAGGGTCGTGACCTGCCGCCTCGATCTCCTCCTGCTTTCCCACCTGCGGCGTTACGAGCAGAGCATGAGCTACAGGACAACACGACTGAGTGCACAGGAGATCACAGAACAATATAACTGACATTCCCCAGCACTAACCTAATATAACGAGCACAACAATCAGAGAGAAACATTAGCACTGGAGCATGAACTAAACCTGAGATCCTGCTGGAGAACATGATCCAAAAACATCTTGACCTACAACATCTGACCGCCTATTTACACTTATATTTGATTAGTCACCTAGAAATAAAGCGCAATCTGATTTTTTCAGACCTGTAAGATTGCAATCAAATCTTTTCAAATGGGCCTCAGACTTTCCGACTCTACTGCGCAGCCTGTGTCCTGCTCGACTGATGCACACTGACCTTAGTGTAGTACGCAGGTGGAGGAGTGTAGAACTGGACTCCAGCCTGACTCAGAGTGCGAGCCGTTCTCACGATGTCCTCGGTGTAGAGCCCAATGTGTTGGATTCCTGCGCCTCGGTGCTGATCCAGAAACGAGTCAATCTGGTTACTGCCTGAAATTAAACCACCGTTAGGAACAGAGAGCTGTGCTTCAGGAGGCCGGTAATGATGTGAGACTGTACACTACCAGGCAAAGTTTCGCAACAGTATGCTTTAAATTGAACAAAAGTGATGATAAAGGCATTTATAATGTTACAAAAATTTATATTTCAGATAAATGCTGATCTTCTGAACTTTCTATACAAAGAAATCTGAAAAAATTCTACTCTAATAATAATAACATGTTTCTTGAGCAGCAAACCAAAATATTAGAATGATTTCTGAAGGATCATGTGACACTGAAGACTGGAGTAATGATGCAGAAAATCAGCTTTGAAATCACAGGAATAAATTACATTTTAAAATATATTCAAATAAAAAACAATCATTTTTAAATAGTACAAATATTTCAAAATGGTACTGTTTTTGCTGTCCTTTGGACCAACAATTTTATGCAGGCTTGATGAAGAGAAGAGACTTCTTAAAAAAAAAACCTCACTGTTCAAAAACTCTCACAGTACAGAATTAACCATTAACCTGAGATTACATTACTATATCTACACCAGTCGATCTGACTGAATAAACACATATAACATAAAACATGCATGTACACAATACGTGTGCTGTATGGAATGGTTTCTTTAAATGTTACCCTTCTGAGGAAGAGACTCTGCGATCACAAACTTGCAATCCGGCTCTTTCTCATCTTTGAAGGGCAGCGTGATTCCCGACTCGCTGCATTTCCAGTATTTCATAGCCGTCAGTCTCAGCCCGATCGCATCCTCATTCAGCACGAATCCCTCATCCGCATCCTCATTCCTGCACAGAATGGGCCATGAGTAATAATTCGGACAATATTTGACTAGTTTGAAGACTCCGCAGCATGAGGTCTTATTTGTTAGCAATAGCAATTTTAGATTCAAGGTAGTTCATGGTCAAAAGTCTAGAATAATTCAGATGTTTTTAAGCTTCTTTAATGCATACACATATTTAGGCTGCATTTCAGATTATTATCTATATTGAAAACAGTTATGCGCTGCTTTGTATTTTTTGTGGAAACTGAGATACATTTCATTTTGCAAGATTTATAGATGAATGAATGAACAGCGATTATTTGAAATATTTTTATTTTTTTGTAAATTGACATTTGATTTACATTTGAGGGAAACTGAAAAGATAAACAAGGTTGCAAACTAGTCAGATTTCTCTGAAAATTGCCATTTTGAATTCGAAACAGGCCATTTGTGTGATTCACGTTAGTGCTTGCGGTATACCGGTGTTTATTTTTCTTTGATATGTTCTTTTTTTAAAATATCGCAATACCGGTCTCATTTAAATAACGTTCGGAACGAGACACTGTTAGAGAGGGGTCTCTGTTTCACTATGCATTTTGGCGAGGATACAGCTGTGTGTGTTACTAAGCATGAAAGTTCTGAGCACTATAGAATGTGATGAGAGAGAATTATCCACAATATCCACATCGACCGCGTAAAATATCCACCGTCCGCTTCACCAGCTCCCGCGTCTCTCACACACAACAGTTCTCTCATCGAGACAAGGATTCCCGTCACGCAGGGTTTCCTGCCTTCTTAAATTCACTTTTCATAATTTTAAGACCGTAATTACGCTTACACTTCTGAAATAGTGTTATTGCTGTCTTGATTTAAATCGAATAGGTCTTAATGAAGGAAACGAGTGTATTCAGTCTGCTGAGGGGGATGTGATCAAAGCCTGGAGTGGATTAAAGCACGTTCCTCTCTCCACTCTAAGCGTGCTGTAATCACTCCGCTCCGGATCCACTCCGGGTTTTACATTCCCGCTCACGGAAAAACTGCTCCGTGTTCACTCCATTTAACGTTATCAGGGATTACTGAGGGAAAAGAAACATGTTGTTGTTCTGCTGGCACACCAAAAATCAACCCCGCCTCGGCTGCAGTTTCTCACTGATATAGTAACGCCGCTCGCATCATTCACAGTCGGGTTCTTAGCAGAGATAACACAGAGCAGAACTTGAATTTCGCGCGGGATTGCGGCTATTAATAATTTATACTCGTTCGCAGGTTCCGACGGAATGCATCACATTTGCACGTGCTTTTGTGTCTTGAACTCACTCACGCGCTCTCCATTTCTGTGCGCCCACAGATCGCGATCAGGAGAGTGACAGCTTTTAATAATTATAAGGGGAGTTTGCAAATGTGATCTATTGATTTAATACAACAGATCAATAAACAAGTACTGCATGATTTTGCTCTATATCATCAACGAAAATAGTTCCACATAAAGTAACAGCTGAGCCGTTGTGCATCTCTAAAAGCACATTTATATTTAAAACATTAATGTGCACATGAATCTATGAATTTAATTACACTCATGCCACCTCTGAGCCTCATTAAACGTCTGAAAATGTACCTACAAGCCACTTTTGTGTTCTTCTGTGCCACCTCTGTAGTATTTTTTTGTATTAATAATAATTTCATGATTGGTAACTTGTTTGTCTTATAGTACTTCTTATTCTATTGTTTTAAATATACATTTTAAAAAGCTTATAAACATAAATGTTTGAATTTGACATTGCAAAGGTAAAAAGAAAATACCCCTGTAAGTCACTTTAAGGAGTCAAATGTCACCTCGTATTCGGAAGGCTAATTTTTGATCAGAATTTTTAATTAATGATCAGAAGGTTTTAATAAGGAGACAAGCACTCCTAATTACAAGAAGAAAAACACAGCTCTTAAACTGTGTGTGACAGGTATGGCTGTGGAATGGGGTTTGGCCGAGGAAATATTTTCAGTCAAAAGTGTTTTTTGTTGCTTTAACCCCTGTATTTAGTGTGGAATTTTTCTACAATATTCAATCATCATGACACTAAAATATGTCAAAGTCAATCTACTGCAGTTTTTCCTCAGTCAGTAGAAAATGTATGAAAAATGCATGAAAATAATAAATACCGCCATATACCGTGAAACCGGTATAATTTAGAAAAATACCATGATATACATTTTTGGTCATACCGCCCAGCACTAATTCACGTATCCAGTGAGTTCTTTGAAAACTCTTGCTTCTTTATTCTTCAGAACAAAACAATGCTGAACTTTGACAAAAACATAATTCTTTAATGTTTTAACAGTGATTTTATGATTTCTGAATATACATCCAAAAGCAAAACGTGAAAAGAACTATATTACGGAGTGGAAATGGTCAATTAAACGACGAGCGATCCTGCCATCCACTAGTTATAGTGTAAATATCATGACTGCTTCACTTAATTAGTGTTTGTTTTCCACCAGGCAGCACATTTTCCAATTCTCTAGAAGTAAAAAAAAATGCAGATGTTCTTTAAAGTGAATTTTATATATAAATGTTCTCATTTTATATGCAGTTATTATTTCATAATTTAGAATGACAATTTGTTTTTTAATAATTCTGATATAACATACCAGCTGAGAAATGCAATAAAATACGATGTTTTGTTTGTTATAGCTTATTTCAATATTCCAGATAATTTTTTTTAATTGAATTAACATTATCCAGTGAATTATTCTTCACTCTTTAGTCTAATTCAACAGCGTATAAACCTAAAACTGTAGTTTAAAATTAAGTTTATATGACTTCTGTCCTTTATTTTCTCCATTTGAAACATTAGACATTATTTTGCTTATTGTTAATATAGTATTGCTGATGATCCTTTTTACAAAAAAAAATATTGTTGTAATTTGAAGATTAAATTTTACATGAAAGAATGTTCATATTCAACAGTTTTTGTTGTTGTTAATATGACTGAAAGGAGGAAAAACCAAAGTGAAGAATGGACTTACTTCACTCAGTTATTTATTTACTTTAAATAAATATCGGTTCTGCATATCGGTTATCGGGAACATAAACATGTAAATAATTGGTATCGGTTATAAAAAAATCAATATTGGTCGATCACTAATAATTAGCCTATATAACCATTGGTATTTCATTAAAAAGAAGACCATGTTCTTGGTGCAAATTTGAAACCAAACTTAACTGTTTGTACCATTTCCGTTTATGCATCCGTCAAACACATGAATCCAAAGCGACTTGCATTGCATTCAATGTATGCATCGGATCATTTCATGCATTGGCTGGAATCCAACCCATGACTTTGGTGCAAATTTAAACCAAAGTTAAGTGTCTGTCTGAACCATCTTTGTTTATGCATCAGTCACACACTTCACTCCAAAGCGACTTGCATTGCATTCAATGCAGGGGCGTAGATCCCACCCCCCACACTTTTTATAAAAAGTAAATTCGTCCCCCGCACTTTTTCATTTGACAGTTGTGTTCTCGACATGTTGAGGTTTTGATGGAGCAATGTATATAAATGCAGAATGATTTAAAATTCATGGAGACAAGATATTCTATAAATGACAATCAGTCACTCAGTTTGTCACGTCACGACACGCCCTAGCTCGCACCCGCGGCATTCAACATCCATAGAGGTTGCTAGTTCAAAGCGGCAAAAAACTCTTCACTCCTTTTTTACGAACAAGTCAAGCAGGTAAGTTGGCATGTGGTGTCCAGTCTGATAGTGCTGCACAATGTTGAGTGACTCTGCTATTGCTCGTTTAATAATTAGCAAGTGTTGGTGTTAATTATATGGGGGGGGGGGCTGCGTGGAATAACATCTTTCTTTCTCCTCCCTTTCTTTCCTTCTGTTTTATAATCATATATAATAATATAATCATAAAGCATATTAAGCAAAAATGTATGATTAAAAATAAAACCTGTCAATTAGACAAGGATTAACTGAAAAAACAGGTATAACACGACTAGAAACTTTTGAAATGAGGGCTACGCCCCTGACTCAATGTATGCATCGGATCAGTTCATGCATTCCTGGGAATTCAACCCATGACATTTGGTGTAAATTTAAACCTAACTTAACAGTTTGAACCATTTATATTTATGCATCTGCTACTTTACTCCAAAACGACTTGCATTCTATTGAATTCAATGCATGCATCGGATAAGTTAGTGCATTCCCTGGGAATCGAACACATGACCATGGCCTTCGAGCTCCATGAATGCCAGTTGTAATAATAATAATATAGATATGGATGAGCAGCAGCACTAGAACGATAATGACACTGATACCTGTCGATGAAGAATCTCTGGAAGCCGAAGTTGTCGCGGTACCAGCGGCTGATGTGCGCGCTGCTGCTGCGGGGACAGGCGAAGGTGATGTGGTCGAAGTGCGTGATGGGACACTCCGAGCGGCCCGCGGTCTGGAAGTCCGAGTCGACCTGATGAAAGCCAGGCAGGAAGAGCCCCCGGTACTGAGAGCGGTCTATGAGTGTGTGGCTCACGTTACCCACCGGAGAACGGATGATGGAGAAAGTGACCCTGCCGCTGTCATCATGAACCTCAGTGGGCGACTGGAGGAACTCACACGAACCGCGATCCCGCAGCGCCGCGCACGCACTCTGCACGTCCTCCACCTCGAAGCACACGTTACTCACGGTGTCCACCGGATAATGCGCCTGGGCTACGTACAGACAGCGCGGATCTTGGTGCTCACCTGACTGGTGTCTATTCAGCCACTGCGGCCTCTCGTTGACCACAAACACGGCCGATCCTCTGCGGAGCGCGAGCTGCTTCGCTTGGTTTGTCAGTTTGGCCGCGAACACATTAAACTGGAACCGGGACACGAGTTTTTGAGCAACTTTTTCCACGTTTGAGACTTGGAGAGAAATATGGTGCAACCTGAGCAAGGCCGCCATGTTGCGATTATGTCTCAGAGAGGGGCGTGTCATGACAATCACACTGTGCGGTGAGTGGAATTTCAGGTGCAACCGGATGTGCCTCACGTATCTTTAAAAGTGAAGCTGCGGGCTCTTTTATCGCCCCCTGGTGGCTGGCTGCAGTACAGGTCATAAACCCCGCCCTCTCCATGTAAACGAATGGGACTTCAGTCAAAATAAAAAAAAAATATTACACTTCCAATACATTTTTCCGAAATATGGTTTTCGTCATTTAAGGTAGTTGTTATCACGCTGATATATGTTCTAGTTTTGTGATAAGTTTGATTTTAGCTAATAATTTGATGCTATAAAAACGGGGCGTGTCGTTATGGTTGATTGGGTCTGTGGGAGTTCGGGCTGGAGTTTGATACCGCGTCTCCACATCACGACACTACTGAGCAGACTCAGGCTCCAAACGAATCTCTACTGCGCAGACTCGGGCTCCAAATGACGTCATTTACTCACAATGGCAGCGGCCATACTGAAATGTTTTTCTTCACTTTTCTATAGTGGAAGGAAGCAGAGATGCGTCGTCCATCTTTTTTACAGTCTATGAGTGCAACATGTTCTCTGGATCAACATCCTTGTTGATCCGGGAACAACATTCCAATCAACCAATCAGAATTGAGATAACTTTTCAGGAAATATCTTTCTTAGGCTTACGATCAGGGTTAGGTGCTTCTACACCCTTGTTAATCAGCTATCATTTCCCACTAATTTTCGGAATCAATTATGGCTATGGTTAGGTTTAGGGGTAGGGATTGGGTTAAGTCTATATTATGTTGATCCAGGATCACGATGTCCAGTACACAGTCGGTAAAAGGCACTTTGAATGCTGAAAGGTATATAAAGGTTTAGAGCAACATATGCTCCCCTCCAGACGATGTCTATTTTAGTGACCTTGTTTATTTCGCAGGACATGCAAGAACAACCACTATTACAAGCATGGTTCGTAGTAGAAGAACGGGTGCTGAATTGACTGTGCTACGATCTTCTATAGACAACATTTTGGCTCATTTAAACAAAACATCAATGACTGACCACAATCTTTTCAGCAGCTGGAAAACCTTCAGGCAAGATGGAACCAAATTCAACAAGGGCTTCAGAAACTCAAACCTCGATGCCCAGACATCTTCAAACTGTTTTGAAAAGAAGAGGAGATGCTACACATGTTCATGAGCAACTATTTTAGAGTGTAGCAGACATCAAATTTAAAATGAGCCCATTATGCATAAAAATGTACTATTTCTCAGTTTAAACATTTGTATGTTATCTATGTTCTATTGTGAATAAAATATTGGCTCATGTTATTTGAAATTCTTTTAGTTTTCATTTTATTAAAATTTAAAAGCATCCCAACATTTCCAGAATTCGGGTTGTCTATGACATATTTCCTGTATTTGGCCCAAGTGTTCAAGTGAGGATGAAGACCACAAGTGTGTGTCGAACTTTTCATTACCTGATGGGACACACTTATATAGGGTTGTAAAAATAACTTTATTTTAATAACTATACTTAGGACCATGTGATATTTCAGTTTTTCTTTTTTAATAAATCTGCAAAAATGTCAACAATTCTGTGTTTTTCTGTCAATATGGGGTGCTGTGTGTACATTAATGAGGAAAAAAAAGAACTTAAATGATTTTAGCAAATGGCTGCAATATAACAAAGAGTGAAAAATTTAAGGGGGTCTGAATACTTTCCGTAACCACTGTATACTGCATCAAGATGACATCTTTCATGGGAAGTCTATGGTTACTAGATCAAGACAATGGTCTCATTCTGCATGTGCTACAACAGCGTTGTTTTGTAGATTCGTGGATGTGACTGCCTTTCCAGCATATTGAAAATGTATGGCCCGTCATGAAAAGAGAATCAGACAACAGTGACTATGGACTGTTGAGCAGCTGAAGTCTTGTATCAAGTGTGACTCTGGGCAAATATGTTGCTTGCAAAACTTTAACAATTAGCATCCTTAATTCCAAGATTATTAAAATGTGCAATTAAAAGGAAAGGTGATTTGACACAGTGGTAAACATGCCTCTGTCCCAATTTTTTTGGAGTGTGTTGTAGCATCAAAATCTAAATTTGTTTATATTTACAAAATAAAATTAAAATGGCCAGTGAAAATATTGGAATTTTCTTTGTACTTTAATCAATTAAATAAAGGTTCATGAGAATGAACAAATAACATATTCTTGATTTTATAGCATTTCACAAAATGTCCCAACTTTTCTGGAATTTGGGTTGGTAGAGGCAGTGCTTCAACGTTCCTCATCTGAACAACAGGGATTTGTTTAGTGTCTTCTGCTAGTTAAAAATCTATCTAAACTGATAAATAACAGATTTGTCTCATTTTAAATGGCTACTAAAAACAGAGTTGAAAAATGTATTTAAGCCAGAAATGTACTTTTGCTTTGGTCAAATAAATGTTTAGCAGGGTTGGAACTGAGTTTGAGACCCCTGCTGTAAACTGTAATAATCATCCACCTGTAGAGGACGCGCATGGGCGCGTGAGCGAGCGTCAGGTGAGGAGCTGGCAGCGGCAGGTGCCTCGTGACGTCATCACGGCGCTTAGTTACTCCGCCAAAGATTTACAGACAATACAACAGCACTAACACCGAGACCCGCGCGCTAAACCCGGACTTGATCGATTCAGTGAAACAGCTCGAGATCACTTCACACGGCTATTACTTTAGACACAAAAGATGGGTCGTAAGAAACAGGAGGAAGAGCAAAACAACCCCGAGTATGGTAAGACTGTTTCTACATGTGTGTTTGAGTACAGTGAGAGCGTTTCTCAGGAGGATCCGCTTTAATGCAACAGGTCATTGGTTCATACTCACCGGATGTTAAAATATAGAATCAATGTGGGATAGAAGTTGGCATGGTCATGCAATTTTAGGAAATTGAACAATTGTGAATTACATGCCTGGAAATTGTAAAAAAAAAAAAATGCGTGATTTGTAATATTTCCATTATAAATACTGTATATTTTTTATTGTTTCTAGTTGTCTTGCACTCTAAAATGTTTCTAAACAAAATATGTAATATATTATATAATAAAATAATATAACTACACTCATTATATGTAAGGTATATATTAAAGTATTTTATAAATGTATTGTGTGTGTGTGTGTGTGTGTGTGTGTGTGTGTGTGTGTGTGTGTGTGTGTGTGTGTGTGTGTGTGTGTGTGTGTGTGTGTGTGTGTGTGTGTGTGTGTGTAATTTATAAAATATAATACATTTACAAAATATTTTAATATATGTAATATTAAACTTTTATAAATATGATAGAATTCTTTATCATGGATAGCTATAAAAGTTACAGAAATTAAGTCTGGATCCCTGTGTTTAGGGTGATTTTTTTGGTAGACTGTTATAATTAAAACAACAACAACAATAATTGTAATGTTATATATTTTAGTTAAGTAAAGAAATGTGTGTATTCACAGTGACTCTTGCAAACAATGGCTTGTTTTGTAAAGGCTGAGCTTGTGAACCTGATCCAGCCCTTATATTAAACAGACCAGAACAATCCAAACCTGCCGAAACCGATCGTTCAGTGATGAGAGAAGTCACCTCTGAGATGCTGTTGTGAAGTCACAGCTCTCCCTGAGCTCAGACGCCAATCTTTATGATGCCATGATAGTTAAAGAGTCCATAAACATGCTTTTTAATGGGTAAAGATGTCTTCATTCTTGAGCGTTAGAGCATGACTTCGCTGCGTTGTTTCAACATTGCTCTTCTTCCTGTGCACCTTTAAGAAACAGGAACGAGACGTGTCTTTAAGATCTAGTCTCTTCTGTTGTCTCTCAAGGTCTGTGGTGTTTGTGTCAGTCGATCGTGGGTATTTTTCTTCCTGCTCACGCGGCACACGTCAGTATAGGAGAATGCTGGAGATAAGACATTTCTCTGGAGGTTTAGTTACTGGGTAACAAACCTGTTGGTCAACATTTAAACTATATTCATAAACACACGTATGTTCTCTCTATTTTAGAATAGCTGATGTCATGTTATCATTTAATGGCTGGTTTTGTTGCAGTGTGGAATAATTTAGATTTTGTTTCCTGAAAGATATGTGACTCGGTTTTACACACACCTAGCTAATATAAATTATGACATCACAACGCTTTTATTGTTTATACTGTATATAAAGCTAGTTTTACTTATTATAAACTCACTCACTCATTAACCCTTGCATTGAGGAAACATTTTTGCATTAAGGCAAGGCACCCCAGGCAGATAGAGTAAATACATAAATAACCAGTGTTGGGGAAAGTTACTTTTAAAAGTAATGCATTACGATATTGCGTTACTCCCTAAAAAAGTAACTAATTACGTTACTTAGTTACTTTTTATGGAAAGTAATACGTTACATTATTTTTGCGTTACTTTCGCGTTACTTTTTAAATATGAGCAGGGCTTGATTGTTTGTTTTTAATACAATAAGTTATATTTATAGCAAACGTAAAGCCTTTCACACCAAAAAGTGTAATGAATAAACCTCAGACTGAAGGACGAGTAAATCACGTCTGTACAGAAGAACACAGGAGAAGAAGTTCAACACTCTTCAGCAATAACAAAACAACAAAGCACAATTGTTAGTTTATCTAAAGTAATTTTTTTATTATTAATATGGTTGAACTGGATCATCAAAGGTCAGCAGCAAACACATCGGTTAATAAAATGAGATTAGATATATTTGTGTTGTTTAACATATTTAATTATTGCAGGTTTGCGTCATATTCTGAGTTTGCATTTCACTGTTTTAATTCATTTTGATGAATACTGAATCTGTTTTTTGCGAGTGGGATGAATTAATACACATTCATATTTAATCTAGATTAATCTACAGTAAGATCATGTTCACACAGCGCACTGTCATCAATAAATGGGAAAAAGTAACTCAGATATTTTCTAGTAAATTAAAAAGTAATGCGTTACTTTACTAGTTACTTGAAAAAGTAATATTATTACGTAACTCGAGTTACTTGTAATGCGTTACCCCCAACACTGTAAATAACTAACCAAAAAAATTAAAATAATAATATCCAGAAGTTTTCACAATACTTCCATACTTGTTTGTATAACAAGTTTTAAATATCTATGTTTGAAATATGCATGTTTAAAAATGTATGTTAAAATATGAAAATAATGTAATATCTAATTAAATGTGCACTTATTTGCATAAAATTCCAGAATAGAAATGTGAATACTGGATAAAAATGATAAAACCAATCTTTAAAATAAAAGAAAATAAAATAAAATCATTTTGGATGTCTCCTTTTATCAATACATTAATCAGAAAATACAAGTCAACAAGCAAAAAAACAAAAACGAAAGTGAGGAGAAAAGTGGTGGAGAAAAAACTCAAGGCCTTTATGGACATGTATTTCATCTGAAATCCACAGATGCAAATATATAAAGGGCAAAAACATAAACACTTTAAAGTGTTTATTGCATGTTTTCCACTAGTCTAAAACAATACATTATAAAAAGTAACATAGCCCAAATTCTCAAAATTAACCATGCATGAAAAAAAAAAACTGCTTTATTTATTAAACAATTTTAAAATGACACTTCAAATGTCCACAAAAGGAGGATTTGTCAGGTTTCCCCCAAATTGTACTTCTAGTCTTCTGTTGTTTTATATTTAGTGCTGTCAAACAATTAATCACATCCAAAATAAACGCTTATATTTACATAATATGTGTGTGTGTGTACGGTGTATATTTATTGTATATATAAATACACACACATACAGTATATATTTAAGAAAAATATTTTGTTTATATATTAAATATATTTACAAATAATATAAATTATATGAATATACATATGCATGTAAATGTTAATATTTTCTAAATATATACATGCATGTTTGTGTATTTATATATATACATGATAAATATACACAGTATGCACACATATATGATGTAAACAAAGACTTTTATTTTGTATGCGATTAATCGTTTGACAGCTCTTTTTATATTTGTTTTAAGTTGGCGTGAAATTAATATTTGCTCGATCTGTTATCTAAATGCATGCTATTGATCTTATTCTGAATGATTCATCTATGAATAGGTTCCATTTTTAAAATGCATCCATTTTTATCCTCGTAATTTTAATAAATTAATTAAATAACTAAATCTTTTATATACCTCTGATGACATATGCAGGATTTCTCCAACCATTTTGTTCACTTAAACCCCGCCCCTTTCTTTCAATCAACTGCAAGGTTGCACACTTTTCTGGAGTGCCACGCCCACATCTCAATATCCAATTAACAACGGACAGATAAAGAAAGTCTCCGCCCTGCATCTTTTCTTAATCCATTTGAAACGGATGTAACGGTTGCAATATGGAAAACAGGTCTAGTGCTACTAGTTTGATCACAAGAGTTAATTCTAATAATGACAGAATAACCCACACCCTAAAAGAAACCTGAACAGAGCATTACAGAGAAATTCAGCGATGCAACTGTCAGTTTTTATGCAGATTAGATCAGTTTTCTGTTGTTTATTATTGAATTCTACAGTATTATTGTAATATTGTGTTCATTGCTGTCTATTCTGGACACACTCGTAAGCATGTGTGTGTGATCTCTGATCAGGGTGTGTGTGTGTGTGTGTGTGTGTGTGCGCGCGTGTCGTGTGTGTGTGTGTGTGTGTGTGTGTGCGTGTGTGTGTGTGTGTGTGTGTGTGTGTGTGTGTGTGTGTGTGTGTGTGTGTGTGTGTGTGTGTGTGTGTGTGTGTGTGTGTGTGTGTGTGTGTGTGTGTGTGTGTGGTTTACTGTAAACCCTGTAATGCTTCACACAATGAACTCCACATAAAACCACATATAAAATCCTCAGCCTTTCTTTTACGAGATGCTGTAAACGTCTCTCTGACAGAGAACATGTTCTGTGTCCTGAAGGCAAATAACCATTTATGTGTGTGCTGAGTGTAACATGATACTGGATTGTACATAAAGAGGTTGAGAAACAGGTTGGTCAGACATGATTGCTGCCATGACACATGGTTTCAGTTTCTTTAAACATACAGTACCATTCAAACGTTTAGGGTCAGTAAGATTTTATGACGCAAAGTTGCATTAAATTGATCAAAAGTGACAGTAAAGACATTTATAATGTTACAAAATATTTATATTTCAAATAAATGCTGTTTGTTTGAAAAGAATCCTGAAAAATAAAATGCATCTATCAAGGTTTCCACAAAAATATGAAGCAGCACAACTATTTTCAACACTGATAATAATCAGAAATATTTCTTGAACAGAAAATCAGCATATTATAATAATTTCTGAAGGATCATACGACACTGAAGACTGGAGTAATGATGCTGAAATTAAGCTGTGATCACAGCAATACATTTGACATTTTTAATTGTAATAATATTTCACAATATTACTGTTTTTACTGTATTTCTTTATCAAATAAAACAGATTTTGTGAACATTTTTTTTCTCAAAAATCTTATCAACCCAAACTTTTGTATGGCAGAGTATATATTATTAGAGTTGAGAAAACGTAAGCCATTCTAAGAATAAATCAGTTTATTAATATTAGCCTTTTTAATTGCAAGTTTTTATGGTTATTAATATTTGCCGAGGTGTTTGTGGTTGATTTTGTGCTGTATATCCTGGTGTTGTACACACGTCTGTGGGCTCGTGAGTCACACAGTGCTTTAAAGACAAAGTTTCCTGATTTTGTTGTTGTGACTTCCTCCATTCGTACTCATTTACAGCATCATTCGTACCTGTGTACCTTAAGTTTACGAAGCAGGTTAATTTTTACACACTTACAGAGTAACTCATCTCAGTAATTACTAGAAAGATGAATGTTCAGGATCAAAGATTAAAACTTGTCTACAGATCCTCAGACAGATCAGATTGTGCTTTTCTGGCTCATGTCAACAACTTCATGTTTTATGTTTAGATGCATGTGTAACGGATGTATGCCAGTAAGGGCTGTGTGTAAACCTCACTCTCCTGACCTCAATAGAGGCGCTCTAGCGACTGACGCTAGAGGCTGTAGCCTTTGGCGTTCCTTGTTAGAGCGCCCGCCTCCCGCACCGGAGTCCCGGGTTCGCGACCCGCTCGGTGAGTTGGTGCGGACCCGTGTTGGGGGGGTTACACATGAACATCCAGATATTAAACTCAGTTTTCCACAGACTTACTGGAGAAGCCATAGCAGTTAGATTAACACAAATAATTCATTGCGATCGATCTAATGATTTTTCTTTCATCAGCTTGATTGATGAACTGCTTTCACTTTTAATACAACCATTACATCTACAAACTAATAATAATTTGTGCCTTAGTGTTAGTAACATTGACTAAATTTGGCTTATGGTGATATTTTATACTTGTTGAACTTTAATTAGAATTCAGTTTTTCCTTCAAAGACTTTAATTTTAAGTCCCATATGCATATGAGTATGATCTGTAAGTACTATGTTTGGTTTTCAACATTGAAAATGGGTAAAATTCAACTATTTGCACATGGCGCTGCATTGAGATCCCTATATCTCTTGAAATTAACCATATATAGGGCCTTAAAAACAACATTGAGATATTTTTAACACTTCTTGAGTTACAGGAACTTTGAAAAAAAGAGTATTTTTGGCACTCAGTATGTTCCATGTAATTGTTTTGATAGAGAAGAATGAAATATATTTTAGTTTAGTTATGATGTATGTTATGGACCGGCTCAGTCGCCTCGAACTGAGCTGATGTGGAAATAAATTAACTAGTTGAAGTTAATAACCAAACCCGTGTATGCAAACCCACCATTTGTATGCGACATGTGCCTCGTCAACGACAATGGCGACGAGGTTGTCTTGGTATAAGGTTGATGACAACATAGCTCGCCATTTTGGATTGAGAATCCAGGATTCGGGGCTACCAAAAATAATGCTGTAATTCCTCTCCATGATTTCTGGATCATTGTGCACGCCAAGCTGTGCAGCACACAGACCGAGTTTTGCTGCCTCCTTAACATGATCACAATTATCGCCTGGCCTCCCCAGTTTCTCGCTGACGATCGGTAACAGTTGATAAATTCAACTTTTCCCAAAACCTGTCGGGAGTAGGGCCACAATATCACCTCCATTCAAAATGTGAAGCAAACACTCTTCTTGTTTGGGCTTCAGTTGGGAAATGCCGGGAATATTCTCCACAACAGAGCGAATAGCATCTCCGTGTCTCCATGTCAGCTGTCGTTTTAGATTTCCCTAACCTTAACTACAATCTTAAATTCGGCGCTTGGCGTCTACGTCACAGCTCTCAGCCCGCTCTCTGTTCGTTGGTTGGACGGCTGGTGCGGAGCCGGAGATAATCTGGGAGCTGGTTTGCTATATCAGACTGAGTACAGAAGCAAAGGCTATGCAAACATGCAAACTTTGGAGAAAAAACTTGGAAAGTGCTTTTCCCCCATTTTTGAACAGTCACCTTTGGCATATAATGCAACAAAGATTGCTGAAGTTTTTAAAAAGAGATTTTACTAAGAGACCTAACAATCTCTGTTAAAATAACTTAATGCCGCTACCATCTTTCTAAAGCCATTTTTACCCTCCTGCACCCCCCCCCCCCCCCTCTACAAAACTGTGGATCAATCAGTAAATATTCATCCACAACATGTATTTTTGACTTTCTTCTTCATTCATGTGTTTGTTTTACGTTTAACCAGGGACTTGAGCTGAGGCTGAGACAGAATATAATTTAAATGCATTAAAAATGCATCTCTATCATTATTGCTGTCATTATCATAATTAGTATTATTTTTATTATAGGCAGTTTGTTCTGGGTTGGTTGGGGGGGAGGGTTTAAGAATGTAAAAATACAGTTTATGTAAAAATAATAGCATTTGTCTTTGGAAAGAAAATAAAGAGAACAAAAATAAAGCACCTCTAGTGGTTTAATCATAGGTGTACATGTGGACGTGAACGCAAACGTCGATCAGTCTTGCTCAATAAATGATCAGATTCAGGAGCACGCTGAAGATCCGGTCACATGACGCACCTGTCCTGATCAGCAGCTTTCATTAGAGGACGAGCACAGACACACTCATGATTACTGACACACGTTCTGTCTGCTGCTTGACTCCTTCTTTGAATTCAAATGATATTCAAATCATCCCATTCTCCTTCTTCTCCTGTTTAAAGAGTAGGTTCAGTGTTAGTATTTGAGGGTTTAATACCCGTGTGTGGCAGTAAACCAGCATGAAACACTGCAGCTGCCAGGAAACAAACCCTCGCGGACGAGCCACATGATGTGATAAACCCCATCTAAAATACTTCTGAGAAGTAATCATACAAATTCATATTTAAAAAATATTCCATGTAGTCTGCAAGCAATATCTTGTAATTGTAAAAATGAATTTGTCACACTGCTGGACTATTTAAAATGAAGAGCAAACAATATAAAATATACACTCTTCCTTATTTAATCACTTAAACTTGAACTTAAAACGGTCTATTTTATTTGATTCATACTTAGTGAGACCTGTTCTTCATCTTTGAAAAACAGCTTACAAATGATTTTTGCATGAAATGATTTATGTACTAAAATAACTAAAATGGAAATAAATATATTAAAACTCATAAAAATGGCAAACAATTACACTCACGACAAAATTATAAAACTTCAACTAAACCTGGAAAATATAACTAACACGCACTTCGAACTATTGATAAAAACTAAAACAGTATCTTAATTAAATATTTCAATAATAAAATAGTTTATACACCTGCACTACTGGGAACTATATGTTGTATGGAAGGCAAATACTTCACCTTCATTAATGGTTTTCTTTTGATTTGTAGTTCCTGCTAAACTGGTTTATCAAAACAAACAAACCCAAAAAGTATATGGATGCAAATATGGGCCATATTTGCATCCATATCATTTTTGGGCTTGTTTGGCAGATTACACTGTGGAGAGATCCATTATGAGGGTCTCACTGAGAATATAGAATCATAACACCATAAATATAGACTTTTAAACGCCACACGCTGACCACTGATCTAAACTCTGCTTGTTTTTCAGGAGAACCAGCTCAGTTTGACCCCACTTTCACCGGCCCCATTCACAACAGGTGTGTATCTCACGCATGTATGTCCACATTATTACAAGAAAAAATAAGATAGTATATTTTGAAGTCTATTTTTTTTGTATTGTGACATTAGTTACATGACAGCACCACAATAATGCATGCAGATGTTTTATCTCTGAGTTTTGAGATTATTCTGTTTATTTTTAATAATTCCCATTAGATTGTATAAGTTTACTTTTTCCCAGTATCAATTAGACAAATACTATTATGGAGTAAACGAATAGTTCACCCAAAAATGAAAATTCGCTGAAAATGTCCTCATCCTCAGGCCATCCAAGATGTAGATGAGATTGTTTCTTTACAGGAACAGATTTGGAGAAATGTAGCATTACATCACTTGCTCAGCAGTGAATGGGTGCCGTCAGAATGAGAGTCCAAACAGCTGATAAAAACATCACAATAATCCACACCACTCCAGTCCATCAGTTAACATCTTGTGAAGTGAACTGTTGTGTGTTTGTAAGAAACAAATCCATAATTAATGGAAATCCAGCTACAATGCAAGTCCTCTGTCCCTAATATTACTTCATCCATTGAACATGTATGTGAATGTATGTGTTCCTGTGGCTCAGTGGTAGAGCATTGCGTTAGCAGCGCAAAAGGTTGTGGGTTCAATTCCCAGGGAACACATACTGACAAAAAATGTATAGCCTGAAAGTCGCTTTGGATAAAAGCGTCTGCTAAATGCATAAATGTAAATTAAAAGATGGTCTGAATCTCTGAAGCTCTGTCAATAAGTAAAGACGGTCTAAAACAGTTCGGTGGATTTTGATGTGAAAGGACTAACTGCTGGACTGGAGTGGTGTGGATTATTGTGATGTTTTTATCAGATGTTTGGACTCTCATTCTGACGGCACCCATTCACTGCTGAGCAAGTGATGTAATGCTACACTTCTCCACATCTGTTCTGATGCAGAAACATCTTGGATGGCCTGAGAGAGTACATTTTTAGCCAATTTTATTTTTTGGGTGAGCTTCATGCATAGAAATGTCTCTCTTTTGAACTTGTGGTGAAATAAGATCTTGTTCTGGAAGCAGTGGTGTAAGGTGTGTGCTTGTGTCTTGTGTGTCTGTAGGAGCTGTACGGACATCATATGCTGCGCTCTGTTCATGCTGGTTATCGCCGGTTACATGGTGGTAGGGATTCTGGGTAAGTTCTTGTTCATTTCTCTCTTTCTGTGTCTATCTGTCTGCTCATCTGTCATTGTGTCTTCCTGGCACTGTTCAGCGCTCAGACACACAATGCTGTGAACTCTGTGTGTGTTGGTGCTGTGTTTATTTTGACCTGAAAGCAATATGGAAATTGAACTCGGTCTGCCTCCCTTAATGTGCAATATGTAAATACTGGAGAGCGCAAGGGGTTATGGGTAACACGATGTGATCGTTTCTGCTGAAATTAGAAATACACACACACACAAGTTTATTTAGCTCTTTATGTGAAGTCCAGATATGTTTTGATATAAAACTACAGCAGAAACCCTGAAAGAAAACTTTAGAAATGTAACATTTTCATGAGTAATTTAACATTCTATTTTATTTTATTTCTCAACTCAATTGCTCTTTCAAAACCATAACGAGAATTTAGGAATTTAATTTGTATTGTGGACCGAATGTGGAACTGCATTTGAATTTCAATGTAAGGAAGTGACCTTACCAAGGTGAAAGAACACTTCATTTCCCAGAATGCATTGCCGGTGTTTGTTTTCTTGGAATTGCAATTCAACTTCCTGTGTGTCGTGGCCAATGAAAGAGAGCCAAAATTCAGTTCTGAATTTTGTACTAGATAAAATATTAACAAAAGACAGTTGCACAAATGGTATTTTATTTCATTATTTGTGACCCTCTCTGTGAAATCCAGGCTAAAGTCTCACAATCTAATTATGAGATAACAAGCATCAAAGTTTGATTTCTACCATTAATTTCAATCTATGACATGACCTTACTCAGTCTATGTTAAAGGATTAGTTCACTTTCAAATGAAAATGTCCTGATAATTTACTCACCTCCATGTCATCCAAGATGTTTATGTATTTCTTTCTTCAGTCGAAAAGAAATGAAGGTTTTTGATGAAAATATTCCAGGATTTTTCTCCATATACTGAACTTCAATGGACTCCAAACGGTTGAAGGTCAAAATGAGTTTCAGTGCAGCTTCAAAGGACTATAAACGATACCAGACGATGAATAAGTGTCTTATCTAGAGAAACCATCGGTCATTTAGAAAAATAAAATAAATGTATATGCTTTATAAACACAAATGCTCGCCTTGCTCTGTTCTGCGATGCGCGTCCCAGACTTCACGTAATAACGACGTACAGTTGACGTCACGTTGACAAGTACGAGTCAGTGTTTACAAGTTGAACGTGCAAATACTAAAAAAGGGCGTCAAACGCCGTTACCAAAAAAGAGTTAAAAGTTCAAAACAACGTTATTCACGTGACGATTGAACTTGGATGAGATGGAGTTTTTCACGCCCTAAAAGCATTATTAGATTTGACCGATCGTGTAACAAACTTCAAGCTGCGTGACAAACCTTTCAACGTTATTACAACATGCACTGAACAGACGAAGCATTTGTGTTTATAAAGCATAGATAGAACAGTCTCTAGATAAGACCTGGATTTTTTATCGTTTAATCGTTTTGATAGTCCATTTGAAGTTCAACTGAATCTGCATTTTGACCTGAAGTCAAAGTTCAGTATATGGAGAAAAATCATCTGGAAATATTTTCATCAAAAACCTTCATTTCTATTCACTGACATGAAAGAAATACATAAACATCTTGGATGACATGGGGGTGAGTAAATTATCAGGAAATTTTCATTTGAAAGTGAACTAATCCTTTAAAGATATAAAGGTTAAATTTTCACAGGATGTTCTTTTCCTTATGAAGGATGATTTTTTTTGTAGAAAACAGCAAATCACAAAAAACTACTTTAGCTGGGTTTTCACAAAGAGGGTAACATATTTATATTATATATTATATTATAAAAAAATTGCATTATATTTAATGTCACTTGCTTTGATAATCTGGATATTGTTAATGTGACTATATTCAAAGTTTTGTCATGTCTTTCTGATCACATATGTGACGGTTTATAGTTTATACATCAGTATTTACTCTTGACATCTGTGATTATGTGGTAGATCTCATTAAGATGAACATAATGAAGAGCAAACGAAACACTAATTAGAGTCTAAGGACTTTTCCATAGAACTAATTACAGTCCACAGTTACAGTTTACTAAAGCAGTGAAAATAAACCATGGTTCAGGTGTGATCTGAAAAAAACCTTGTAAACACAGTATTACACCGCCTCGAGTCAAGTCACATTTATTTCTACAGCATTGTATAGAACACAGATTACTTCAAAACAGATATTGCAAAGTTAATTCATTATTAAAGTAATTACATTTCAGCTATAATGCAAGCTCTACAGAAGACAACAGTGTCATTATTCAGCTCTAACTAATTTAATTTCTCATGTTCTGTTTTCATTTAATAGTGCAGAACAAGTGTCTCTTCTGCTAATGAACATAGCTGATGTGTGTATTTCATATTTTCCTGCAGCCTGGCTGTATGGAGACCCTCGACACGTGCTGTATCCCAGAAACTCCACGGGAATGTTCTGCGGAATCGGACAGAACAAGTGAGCTTCGCCGTCAGTTGTTTTGGAGAAGTCAGTCATCAGTGTGTTTGCAGTGGTTTGACGCTCATGTCCGTCTGTCTCTCAGGGACAAACCCAGCGTCATGTACTTTGACATCCTCAAATGTGCCACAGCGACAAACATCATGGCTGCAGCTCTGCAGGGTCTCCAGTGTCCCACCACACAGGTACCACATCTTTTTACAAACGCTCACAATGCTAACAAGATTTTTACACCAAAACCAAAGTAAAGAGCAATTTTCGGTGCTCTTTCTGACCCTCTGGTTTGAACACTACATTATAGGGGTGTGTTTCCTTTAAGTATATGTAAATGCCCACTGCTATGACTGGGTAAGATATTTGCATATGAAATGAGCATTATACATGTAAAACTGTTCAAATGTGATTAAGATTATAATTGCTTTGATTCGTAGAAAATGTGGATTACAACATTGTTTATATCTACTAAAACCATTGAACTATATATAAACATCAACTGAAATAATATTTCTCACTTTATGTACTAAAATAACTGAAATTAAGAATCTATCTCTCCGTGTTCTCTCTCTTTATATATACAGTATTTATATAAAAAAATGATAAAAACTAAACTATATATATTTATATATATATATATATATATATATATAATTTATTTAAAAAAAGCTAATAAAAACACAACAAAACTACTAAAACTTTATCTAGAATTAAAATGTATATTGAAAATACAAATATAAAAGCTATTTAAATAATCATATATAATAAAAAATATAATAAATGTATATGATTAAAAAAAATATTTAACTGAATGATACTAAATACTGATCTGTCAACGTTTTTGAATTTTCCACATTAATTTTATAGCTCTAAATTATTCTAATTAATATGACAGATATTGAGCCGTTTGTGTCTGTTGTATTTCTTCTAAGGAATTTTAGGATACAAATCTGAGATAAAGTTGTTGTCATTCATAACAGACGATACCACTTCATGAATTGTGATGTTGCTGTGTTGAATGTGTGTGTGATATTCATTGTTTGTGTGTTGAATGTGTGTGTGATATTCATTGTTTGTGTGTTGAATGTGTGTGTGATATTCATTGTTTGTGTGTTGTAGGTGTGTGTGATGTGTGTGTGATTTCATTGTTTGTGTGTTGTAGGTGTGTGTGATGTGTGTGTGTTGTATGTGTGTGATTCATTGTTTGTGTGTTGGTGTGTGTGATATTCATTGTTTGTGTGTGTAGTGTGTTGTGTGTGTGTGATATTCATTGTTTGTGTGTTGTAGGTGTGTGTGATATCATTGTTTGTGTGTCGTGGTGTTTTGTTTGTGTGTTGATGTGTGTGTGATATTCATTGTTTGTGTGTTGTAGGTGTGTGTGATGTGTGTGTGTTGTATGTGTGTGATCATTGTTTGTGTGTTGTAGGTGTGTGTGATATTCATTGTGTGTGTGATATTCATTGTTTGTGTGTTGAATGTGTGTGTGATATTCATTGTTTGTGTGTTGAATGTGTGTGTGATATTCATTGTTTGTGTGTTGAATGTGTGTGTGATATTCATTGTTTGTGTGTTGAATGTGTGTGTGATATTCATTGTTTGTGTGTTGTAGGTGTGTGTGATATTCATTGTTTGTGTGTTGTATTCATTGTTTGTGTGTGTAGGTGGTGTGATTCATTGTTTGTGTGTCGTAGGTGTGTGTGATATTCATTGTGTGTGTGATATTCATTGTTTGTGTGTTGTAGGTGTGTGTGATATTCATTGTTTGTGTGTTGTAGGTGTGTGTGATATTCATTGTTTGTGTGTTGTAGGTGTGTGTGATATTCATTGTTTGTGTGTTGTAGGTGTGTGTGATATTCATTGTTTGTGTGTTGAATGTGTGTGTGATATTCATTGTTTGTGTGTTGAATGTGTGTGTGATATTCATTGTTTGTGTGTTGAATGTGTGTGATATTCATTGTTTGTGTGTTGTAGGTGTGTGTGATATTCATTGTTTGTGTGTTGTAGGTGTGTGTGATATTCATTGTTTGTGTGTTGAGTGATATTCATTGTTTGTGTGTTGTAGGTGTGTGTGATATTCATTGTTTGTGTGTTGTAGGTGTGTGTGATATTCATTGTTTGTGTGTTGAATGTGTGTGTGATATTCATTGTTTGTGTGTTGTAGGTGTGTGTGATATTCATTGTTTGTGTGTCCATTGTTTGTGTGTTGTATGTGTGTGTGATATTCATTGTTTGTGTGTGAATGTGTGTGTGATATTCATTGTTTGTGTGTTGAAACATTGTTTGTGTGTCGGGTGTGTGTGATATTCTGTTTGTGTGTCGTATGTTTTTTCATTGTTTGTGTGTTGAACAGGTGTGTTGAGTGTGTGTGACTGTGTCGTAGGTGTGTGTGATATTCATTGTTTGTGTGTTGTAGGTGTGTGTGATATTCATCCTTCCAGCTGCAAGGTGTGTCAGTGTGTGTGTGATATTCATTGTTTGTGTGTTGATGTGTGTGATATTCATTGTTTGTGTGTTGAGGTGTGTGTGTAATTGTTTGTGTGTCGTATGATGACAGGACTGTTGTAGGTGTGTGTGATATTCATTTGTGTGTTGAATGTGTGTGTGATATTCATTGTTTGTGTGTTGAATGTGTGTGTGATATTCATTGTTTGTGTGTCTCTGTGACTTTTTGTGTGTCTTTCTTTTGTTGACCTGTTTGTGTGTTGTAGGTGTGTGTGATATTCATTGTTTGTGTGTTGTAGGTGTGTGTGATATTCGTTGTTAATCATCATTGTTTGTGTGTTGTATGTGTGTGTGATATTCTCTTGTTTGTGTGTTTAGGTGTGTGTGATATTCATTGTTTGTGTGTTGAGTATATGAGGTGTGTGTGATATTCATTGTTTGTGTGTTGTAGGTGTGTGTGATATTCTGATGTGTTGATATTCATATTTTAATGATTTGTGCCTTAGTAGTATGTTATCTAATAAAGAAAAATGATGAATATGTGGTTGTTTTTTTATTGTTTGTGTGTCACCTTTCTGTCTCTCTAGGTGTGTGTGATATTCTTGTTTGTGTGTTGAATGTGTGTGTGATATTCTTGTTTGTGTGTTGTAGGTGTGTGTGATATTCTCTCTCTTGTTTGTGTGTTGAATGTGTGTGTGATATTCTTGTTTGTGTGTTGTAGGTGTGTGTGATATTCTTGTTTGTGTGTGGTAGGTGTGTGTGATATTCTTGTTTGTGTGTCTCTCTCTCTCTCTCAGTCAGCTATGGAGATTGTAAATAAAGAGTTGTGTCCTTTATTCTACATGCCGACCACCTCCGGTGAGTGACAGAAGATGAAGAATACAGTCTCTGAACACCATGTGGTTTCCTCATCTCTGTAATATCCTCACGCACCTATCTGTCTGTTTAGTGTTGGGACGGTGTTTGCCCAGCTTGGGTGGAAATGCCTATAATCCCAGTAACATTCCCACAAACTTCACTCTTCCTGGATTGGATGCAAATGAGACTTTGGCAGCGATCAGGAATGCAACAGGGTAAACACACGCACGCACGCACGCACGCACACACACACACACACACACACACGCACACACACGCACGCACGCACACACACACAACGCACGCACGCACACACACGCACGCACACACACACACACACACACACACACACACACACACACACACTAGTAGTTGACTGATTCATCAATATTTGGTCATTTTGAGATTATCAGATGATTTATTAGTTTAGCTGATTAATAGCAGTGTTGTTATCGTTAACTAATACTAAAACGATTAAAAATAATTAGCTTTAATTGAAAGAAAGTTCAAATTAGAAAAAGTATAAATACTTCAAACAACAACATCAAAACTCAAGATATGCATTGGCAACTAATTGAAATAAGATTAAGCTGAACTTAAATTAAAATATATGAAAGCTAAATAGAAATAAATTATTAATAAGCACTTAAAAATGACAAATATTTATGCAAAACCTTATTTATAAAATACTGTATAAATTAAAATAAAAGTAAAATGTGAATCATGTTTCCAAAACGGATTAGTTATATTGTCTGTTTTTTTAAATAAGTAATTTTTGTATTTAATTTCATATTTAATTAGATGAACTCATCTTTCTGTCCATCTCATCTGTGATCTTTAACATTTATCTATTTTGCATTATTCAGCTTTTGACCATCATGTCCACCGGATATCATCTGATCAAAAACACTGAACGATTGTATAAAGTATCTATTATATTAAATATAAATAAGTACATGCTATCATTTATTTATTAGTTTTTCTATACAGCTAATTATAAAAATGGTGGACTGACTCAATCCCACACACTAACCTCACTAGAAAACCTTTGCAATTTTATATTGAAGAATATATGATTTGATTCTTTATATGTTGTTTCGAGGATGTCCACAAATGGGGGTATTGTCAGCATACTCCTGAGGACACATTATTTCTCAAACTATAGTAATGAAATATGCGTGTGTGATCCTGACGCATGTCTCTCTTGTTGCCAGTGCTGGAGGGGTGACGAAGTGAGTGACAGATGTGTGTAGCAGTAGACGTCTGTCTGTCTGTCTGTCTGTCTGTCTGTCTGTCTGTCTGTCTGTCTGTCTGTCTGTCTGTCTGTCTGTCTGTCTGTCTGTCTGTCTGTCTCTGTCTGTCTGTCTGTCTGTCTGTCTGTCTGTCTGTCTGTCTCTCTGTCTGTCTGTCTGTCTGTCTGTCTGTCTGTCTGTCTGTCTGTCTGTCTGTCTGTCTGTCTGTCTGTCTGTCTGTCTGTCTGTCTGTCTGTCTGTCTGTCTGTCTGTCTGTCTCTGTCTGTCTGTCTGTCTGTCTGTCTGTCTGTCTGTCTGTCTGTCTCTGTCTGTCTGTCTGTCTGTCTGTCTGTCTGTCTGTCTGTCTGTCTGTCTGTCTCTGTCTGTCTGTCTGTCTCTCTGTCTGTCTGTCTGTCTGTCTGTCTGTCTCTCTGTCTGTCTGTCTGTCTGTCTGTCTGTCTGTCTGTCTGTCTGTCTGTCTGTCTGTCTGTCTGTCTGTCTGTCTGTCTGTCTGTCTGTCTGTCTGTCTGTCTCTCTGTCTGTCTGTCTGTCTGTCTGTCTGTCTGTCTGTCTGTCTGTCTGTCTGTCTGTCTGTCTGTCTGTCTGTCTGTCTCTGTCTGTCTGTCTGTCTGTCTGTCTGTCTGTCTGTCTGTCTGTCTGTCTGTCTGTCTCTGTCTGTCTGTCTCTCTGTCTCTGTCTGTCTGTCTCTCTGTCTCTCTGTCTGTCTGTCTCTGTCTGTCTGTCTGTCTGTCTGTCTCTGTCTGTCTGTCTGTCTGTCTGTCTGTCTGTCTGTCTGTCTCTGTCTGTCTGTCTGTCTGTCTGTCTGTCTGTCTGTCTGTCTGTCTGTCTGTCTGTCTCTCTGTCTGTCTGTCTGTCTGTCTGTCTGTCTGTCTGTCTGTCTGTCTGTCTGTCTGTCTGTCTGTCTGTCTGTCTGTCTGTCTCTGTCTGTCTGTCTGTCTGTCTGTCTGTCTGTCTGTCTGTCTGTCTGTCTGTCTGTCTGTCTGTCTGTCTGTCTGTCTGTCTGTCTGTCTGTCTGTCTGTCTGTCTGTCTGTCTGTCTGTCTGTCTGTCTGTCTGTCTGTCTGTCTGTCTGTCTGTCTGTAGGGTAAAGCGTGTAGCTGTAGTCGTTTTAGGGCTTCTAGTCCGTCTGTGGCTTCTTCCAGAGCTTCATTTGTGAGCTTTGACAAATGCTTTGTAAAGTCTGTACAGCTTTACAAAGGGACAAAGCAGCCCTCCACCCGGGACGCGTGGGTCTGTCGGTGCTGGAGCACACAGTGTTATTCTGATTATCTGATTATAATTCTGATTATTGATTATTCTGACAGCGACATCACCAACAGCTTCAACATCAAAGACGTCGGCCTGCGGATCTTCGAGGACTTCGCCAAGTCATGGCAGTGGATCGTAGCGTGAGTCCAGCTCTTTTCTATTTCAATTTTATTTTAAAATATTACATCTATAATAAATTTGATCATAATTTAAATGTTGAAATAAGTTCTTAAATTCGGTTCTGATTCAGTTCTGAAATAAACTGTTTTCTTAAATTTATATTTCTATAGATTTTTTAATTCTATTTTTTTTTAAACTGTTAAAATATTTGAAATAGCAAGCACACTTTGGCATTTATTATCGTTGAGATTTTATATTCTAGATTCTGTGAGTTTGTGTCATATTTGCTTTGACTTCTCTCTGTGTGTCAGTGGTCTGGTGATTGCGATGGTGGTCAGCGTTCTCTTCCTGCTGCTGCTGCGTTTCACGGCGCCGGTTCTCATCTGGATTCTCATCGTCGGCGTTCTGGCGGTCGGTGCCTTCGGTACGAACTGATTTCTAACCAGTTATGACAGCATCAAGTGATAAATCTCATATCAGACATTTCAGCCGTGAGAAACAATGTGCATCTGACGTGTTTTCTGTCTTTTGTTCAGCTCAGATTGAGTGAAATCTCACTGAAACATCACATGCTTTAATAATGTACTTGCACATGATTTCACTGAAGATTAATGAGTAATTAATGAATAATGTCAGTCAGTAACTTCACTGTTCTTGTTGTTTCTGTGCTGTTATAAACATGCTGCTAAAAATAGCTGATCATATTTTTGATGCCTTATTTATAAATCTTGTGTTTTTAGTCTGTTGTTTGACTGATAGTGATTTTGGTGATCTGTCATAATCTTGTGTTCTGTCAGGAATCTGGTACTGTTATAATGAGTACATGTCTCTGAGGAGCTCAAGCCTGACCTTCGGTAACGTGGGTTTCACCACTAACCCGCAGGTCTATCTGCAGGTGCGAGACACCTGGCTGGCCTTCTGTGAGTCACTGCACTTAATAATAATAATATGATAATATATAAGTCACTGCACTTTATGTGTTTATCATTGTTGTGTTTAAATGAAGTACTAGAACCATATCAATTCAGTTCACTTTCTCTTTTAAATTCAATGTGCTTCATGTGCACAACAAAAAATTCATTTTTATATTGCCAAAGAATTGACCGTGTACAATGAGAAAGGAAGAAATACAAATACAGTAAACAAATAATATTAACAAATCAAATCAAAAATATTTCTCTTTTTTCGGCCCCTCATACACAATTCCACTGAATTACAAATGAACTGAAAAATACATAGACTGAAGCCTTTTTATTTATTAATTGAGGGCTTATTATTTGTTCCTGCTCTTTTTTCGTAATAAGTGTCATTTTCACTGAAAGATACAAAAACAAAAGTTACTTAAAAAATATTTTACTTTAATAAACACCTGAAAAATTACACATTTTATAATAAACTTTTTCACAAATTTCATATACAATAAAAAAATTAGTATTTTAAGTTATATATTTAAAAAACATATTTCTAAATTTTTGTTAACATTTTTCAAAGTGAACTAAACATTTCTAATCCCTTGAGATTTGTCAGAGTTTTTGTCAATTTCACGACGTTGACTCATATACATCTATTTTATGTATTTTTTTTTCTTGCCTTGTTTTTTTAAACGTGTTATTTCCTTAAGTATACTTTCACTTATATTCTCATTTAAAACAGCCTCTGAATACATTTGTTATGTGCATTATACATTATCTGTTCAATTACACAGTTTTAATGATCACCCAATTTTAAAGCACATAATTGATAACTAATTTGCAGTAATTACAGTTTAATATATATATTTTTTACTTTCTAAGAAAACATCAATCAGTCTAGTGACAGTCTTTCTGTCTGTGTTGTAGTGATTATTCTGTGTGTGGTCGAAGCCATTCTGCTGCTGGCGCTGATCTTCCTGAGGACTCGTATTCTCATCGCCATCGCTCTTATTCAGGAGACCAGCAAGTAAATAACACACAGACACGCACGCACACACACACACACACACACACACACACACACACACGCACACACACACACACACACACACACACACACACACACACACACACACACACACACACACACACACACACACACACACACACACACACACACACACACACACACACACACACACACACACACACACACACACACACACACACACACACACACACACACACGCACACACACACACACACACACACACACACATTGGTTTTACTCTCTATCTCTCATAGACATCTCATAGTAGTTATATCCAAAACTTGCTCAGAAACACACAGACAGTCAGCACAGCGCTCATGCATCGCACACATAAGTGAAATATTTTCATCAGCAGTCATGAATGCAGAGCAGAACCTAAAACTGATCACATTAATCATATGATCATATTAATGTTTGAACTGATTTGAAGAAGTACAGTTTTCTGTCTATAGGAGGTTGACTTGAGGGGTGTGTGTTTTCAGGGCGCTGGGTCACATGATGTCAACACTGTTCTATCCCATCATCACGTTTGTGCTGCTGTTGGTGTGTGTGTCGTACTGGGGAATCACAGCGCTGTATCCTTCACACACAAGTGTAAACTGATCTAGATCAAATCAATAAATGTAGATGTGAACAGCCAAGGTGTTATGCACTGATGCAAACCAAATATAATTGAATAGATCTGCTTCAAAAGAATGCATCACCAAACTGTGTTTTTCTCCAGATCAGCAGTATTATTTTTGTATCACTAACAAACTGCTATAGTTCTGAAAATGTTTTTTTTGTTTACATATATATATTGATATTTATTCTGTTTTCATTGTAATTAAAGTTTAGTAATTCTGTGGTGTTTTTGTCATTGTGTGTATGAATGTATCGTGTAGTCAGTGTGTTTTCATGTTTCATGTGTTGTGAATCTTTAACTGAGCGTGTGTTCAGATATCTGGCCACATCAGGCGCTCCAGTCTATAAGGTGGTGGCGATGAACACATCACAGGGCGACTGCAGCGTCATAGGAGCCAACGAGACCTGCGACCCGGAGGTCACACACACACACACGCACACATGCACAGCACGCACGCTACACACACGCACGGCATTTGTTCCATAGGCATAATGTTTTTTATACTGCATTTTTAGATTTTCTAATTACTTAATTTTGTATGATTTATTAGCTTGTTTCCTCATAGGGACCTAAAAAATGTCCACACAAGGTCAAAATGTACTGGTACTACTATCCTTGTGGGGACATTTGGGCCCCATAACATGATAAATACCAGGTACACACATACATACTTATGTTTTTTTAAAAAAAGTTTATTTTGCTCACCAAGGCTGCATTTATTTGGTCAAAAATAACAGTAAAAACTGTGAAATATTTTTATAATGTGAATATATGTTATAATGTAATTTATTCCTGTGATCACAGCTGTATTTTCAGCATCATTACTCCAGTCTTCAGTGTCACATGATCTTCAGAAATCATTCTAATATACTGATTTACTGCTCAAGAAACATTTCTGATTATTATCAGTGTTGAAAACAGTTATGCTGCCTCAGATAATTTTTTGTAAAAATAATTTCCTGTTGAATAGAAAGTTCAAAAGCACAGAATTTATTTGAAATACACATCTTTTCTAACATTATAAATGTTTTACTGTCACTTTTGATACATTTAATGCACCCTTGCTGAATAAAAGTAATAATTAAAAAACTTTCACACAAACTTTAAACTGGTTGTATAAAATTCCTTAGGAGAAATAAAATAAAACAAATAGCATTTAAATAAATAAAATGACTTTTTTCAATGCAAAAATAAAACAAAGTATGCATATTCCCATGTCTGGTTTGTTCACACTGAGATTCTGCGATCTCTGAAGCTCTGGAGAAGAGTTCACTGCAGTCTTTTTCTCAGTAGAAGTCTTCATTTCATCTCGTTTATGAGTTATAACTGAGATCTCGTGTGTGTCTGTTTCTCCACAGATGTTCAACAGTACGCAGTATCCCACGTGTCCGTCTGCGCGCTGCGTCTTCATTAACTATAACGAGGAGGGTTTGCTCCAGAGGAACCTCTTTAACCTGCAGATCTATAACGTGGTTGCGTTCCTGTGGTGCGTGAACTTCGTCATCGCTCTGGGTCACTGCACACTCGCCGGAGCCTTCGGTTCTTATTACTGGGCCTTCAGCAAACCGGCAGATATCCCAACATTCCCTCTGATCCAGTCCTTCATGAGAGCGCTGCGGTAAGACACGTGAAGCACCAGGACAAACACATCCGCTGCAGGAAGGGAGGTCATTGATGGAAAATACAGCGTGGTTCAATTCTAACCGAAACAAAGGGTGAATCCCATTTCTCTGTCTTACCCCTTCCCCTTCGTCTTACCCCTAGCCCTTGTTCCCTCGAAACCGAGTGGTAAGCGCTAGGGGTGAAAACATACCCCTATGAAATGAGACGCCACGTCATCATACATCGTCGCTAGCTGCTGCTACGTCACCGAGGAGACAAGTGTTGCTCACAAACTCTCCGTCTAAAAGTGTGTTGATCACAAACTCTCCGTCTAAAAGTGTGGTGATTTTTGTTTTCTCTATTCAGAGAAACGCGGGACTGTTGTGCAAATCAGCAATGTAAAAAAGCGTGTTTTAAAAACGTTTCAATTAAGAGCATGGTTAAGCAATATATATGGTTGGGACTGTGTAGAGCACAAAACAAGACTGTCGTAATTTTAAAATAAATTTTAAGCTGAAAATACTCTCTGGATGATCTGGCCGCAGTGTGTTCTGGGTACCCTTGGTTTCAAGTAAGCTCGCAAAAATGCTTGGTTTTGATGAACCCTTTTCCCTCGATCAAAACCAGAATTAGCCCTTACTCTCACGTGAACGCGCAAAACTAAGGGGAAGGGGTAAGACAGAGAATTGGGATTCACCCTAAGAGTCTGTCAGAGCTGATCCAGGATCTGTTTCACTTCTGTAACGTGACAAGTGTGACAGAACATTCAGTGTGAAATAAAGCAGTACAGTACATTATTTATCTGAAGAGTAGATATGAATAATAATAGATATGCTATTTAATCTTTTTTATATATAATATTTACATATAATAATACAATGACTTCAGGGTTTACACATATTTATTCACATTTCTCTATCTGAATTGAACCTGCAGATGATGATAATAGTCTTGATTAAGTCATTTGAAATGAAATGACACGTTTTGATGAAAGTTTCTAACAGAAACACACTGGTCAGGTGATCACAGTAAGAGCATGTCTGAGTTTGAAGAACTCCCGGACATCACTGTATTTCAGATGATTTATGAAGCGGTTGTGAATGATGTAATATTGAGTCTGTGATTGGTTGTGTCAGGTATCACGTGGGCTCTCTGGCGTTCGGCGCGCTGATTCTCACGCTGGTGCAGGTCGTCAGGATCATTCTGGAGTATCTGGACCACAAGTTCAAAGGTCAGAAGATGTTTCTGTCATCTGTTCTATTTAGTGTCAGCACTGCAAAAAAAGTAAAATGACCAAATCTCATCTATCTTTTATTTACTTTGTTTAAAAGTATCTTATTTATGAATGTTCAGATATTTGTTTTGGAAAACAGACTAAACACAACACTTTTTTAGTCAAATGTGGATTTGTAATGTTTGAGTTTAGTGCAGATGTCTGACCGCAAAAACTGATATTTACTCCAGGGTCAATATATATACTATTATAGTTTGTATTAATACTTTGAATTGTTTGTAATTTTATGTTTTTTAGTAGTTTTTTTTATATTATCAGGTTTAGGTTTATTTTTTATTTCAGATTTATTCATTTATTTTAAAAATGTAAAATTGTATTTAAAAGAAAAAAAAATCAAGTTTCAGTGCTTCATCTTAAATGTATTTCGGTTGATCACTAAGGGAACTGTTTTTTTTCTATCTATATATATAAATTTTTTCAGGTTTATTTCAGTTAGCAAAAATGCTTTTAATAGTTTTATATTTAGTTAATAATAATAACCCTGCTTTACGCTTGACTAAATATTGTTTTAAACTCTGTAAGATATAAAATGTGTTTTTCTAGATTGACTTGTTTGTTGTTATATACACCGATATTTACAATCAGTCAAGAGTTGATGTACGTGGTGTGTATCAGATGTCAACTGTGTGTGTGTGTGTGTGTGTGTGTGTGTGTGTGTGTGTGTGTGTGTGTGTGTGTGTGTGTGTGTGTGTGTGTGTGTGTGTGTGTGTGTGTGTGTGTGTGTGTGTCTCTGTGTGTGTGTGTGTGTGTGTGTGTGTGTGTCTGTGTGTGTGTGTGTGTGTGTGTGTGTGTGTGTCTCTCTCTCTGTGTGTGTGTGTGTGTGTGTGTCTCTGTGTCTGTGTGTGTGTGTGTGTGTGTGTGTGTGTCTCTGTGTGTGTGTGTGTCTCTCTCTGTGTGTGTGTGTGTGTGTGTCTCTGTGTGTGTGTGTGTGTGTGTCTCTGTGTGTGTGTGTGTGTGTGTGTGCTGTGTGTGTGTGTGTGTGTGTGTGTGTCTCTGTGTGTGTGTGTGTGTGTGTGTGTGTGTGTGTGCTTGTGTGTGTGTGTCTCTCTCTCTGTGTGTGTGTGTGTGTGTGTGTGTGTGTGTGTGTGTGTGTGTGTGTTGTGTGTGTGTGTGTGTGTGTGTGTGTGTGTGTGTGTGTGTGTGTGTGTGTGTGTGTGTGTGTGTGTGTTCAGAGGCTCAGAACCCCTGCACGCGCTTCATCATGTGCTGTCTCAAATGCTGCTTCTGGTGTCTGGAGAAATTCATCAAGTTCATCAACAGGAACGCTTACATCATGGTACATAAACCCTGTCTCACATACACATAAAATCATCAGCCCAATGAATATATGAATTAATGTCAGCGTTCCTCTGGTTTATAGATCGCTATATACGGGAAGAACTTCTGTGTGTCCGCTAAGAATGCTTTCTCTCTGCTCATGAGGAACATTATACGGTGAGACCACAGCCTGGAATCAGTCATCAGTTATTGATTGAAGTATCAGAATGTGCTCTAAAGAACAGAAACCAAGCCCCCCCCCCCCCCCCAGAACTGAGAGCTTATAGATTGTAATTGCAACTTTTTGCAAAACTTTTTTTTACGTTTTTGCAAATTGCAAACTTACAATTACAATTATTATTTTTTGTTTGGTTTTTGTTCCCACCATGGAATAAAATGTATCTTACAATTGCAAGTTATAAACTCATTCCCAAATGTGCAAAATATAATTCATGAAGTTCAATCAAAATATACATTTATTTAAAATTTTATGCAAAGTATATTTTTATTATTTGTAATTTTTTTTTTTGTTATGATGTAAAATTAGTGCTTTCATGAAATTCAATCAAAATAATGCAAATTTTTATGCACAACGTTTTTTATTATTATTTTAAGTGCATTTATGGGTGAAATGGTGTTCAATCAAAACTCACCTCAAACTTTTTTCTTTAAACTAATTGTTACTATTTTGTATTATGTAAATTAGTTCATGTACTTTCATTTAGTAATTGGCTATGAAATTGCAAAGATTTTGGTTTTATATTTATTTGCAAGTTTTTTTCCCCATTACTGAATAAAAAATGAAAGGTAATTGCAACTTTTTAACTCATAATTCTTCCTTCTCTTCTCTTTTAAATAATAAGAAATACGCTTCTATAGTTTTGGACACAAGATGGAAAAGATGTTTTCATCATGTGTCGTCGAGTCGCGTCTGGTGTTTTCTCAATTCCAGTCCTCGCGCCCCCCCCCGCTCTGCATATTTTGCATGTCTCTCTTTGTTAACACACCTGATTCAGATAATCAGCTTGTTAGAAGTGCGCTCCATGCATGAACTGTGTTCCGATTGACATGCTCCCTACACAGGGTCCATTGCTCCCTACACAGGGTCCATCCATGCTCCCTACACAGGGTCCATTGCTCCCTACACAGTGGCTCCCTATCCATTGCTCCCTACTCCTTGCTCCCTACACAGGGGGGGGAGCAGGGAAATCCGCTGAAGTTTACTTTATTTCGGAACATTCATTCATGGATTTGCGCTGCGCAACGTCTTCACGCACGGACGAGTGTGACATCATATACCTCTGTAAATATATACAATTTTAATTCACGTCTTGCACACTTCAATGCACTTTGAATGGAATATATACGTTCGCTTCGAACTGGAATCATGGAGGAATATCCTGTGATGTCCACTTCGCAGGGCACTTACGTTCGAATAGAACAAACATCTGAAGCGATAAGAGTAACATACGAAATATGCAGAGCGGGGGGGCGCGAGGACTGGAATTGAGAACCGCTGGAGGAACAGTGTTATGAAGCTCTCATGACCCCGACAGAAGTCTGTTCCTCACGAGGAGATGTACTCTGTGTTGTTGTCAGGGTGGTGGTGCTGGATAAAGTGACGGATCTGCTGCTGTTCTTCGGGAAGCTGCTGGTGGTCGGTGGAGTTGGTGAGAGATGTTGATGGTCAGACTCTCATCAGATCTGTGAGCTGAAGCTGATGACTTCTGGTCTGATTTCAGGTGTGCTGGCGTTCTTCTTCTTCTCCGGCAGGATTCAGACTCCAGGAACCACGTTTGAAACGGCGGCTCTCAACTACTACTGGATGCCCATCATAGTGAGACTCACATTCACATTCGGTCACATGTTCAGCACTTATGACATTATGATGATGTCATCGTTACATACTGAATTCTGATTGGTCAGCACTGCAGTTACACACAGAACGACTGAATTTCACCAAACGTGTCAACTATTTCACCAGAAATGATATTTGTCATACTTGTCCTTTACAGATTGTTTTTGCATTGTAACATTATGACAGTTACCTCTGTTGTATTTCTCAAAATATCAACACAAATCAAGCTTTTCTACTTCATAGTGGTATTTGATGTAATGCATTTAAGCAAAAACTTAGCATTGCAGTAAACATTTTAATGCAACATTTTATGCAAAAAATATATATTTGTAATTATTTTATTTGTTATGAGGTTTTCACGGTTCAATCAAAATATATATACCTTAATCTCTTTCCTTAAAAGTCTTTGAAAGTAAAACATCTGGAGGCAAAATATACTTATTCAAATAAAAATATATATATTTTCCATAAAAGTATTATTTTAAAATTATTATTGGTAAAAATTATTTTTATTTTCATTTATTTTCATATTTTTTATTTGATTATTATCATTATTAATTGTTTATTATTATTATTAATGTTTGGTTTCCTTAAAACTCATCAAAAGTAAAACACCTGCATGTAAAATAGAATAATTTTATGCTATATATTTTTTTTATTGTATTTTATTCATATCTTTGCATTACAGTAAATATTTTAATGCAAATTGAAATGCAAAATAATTTAATTGAATTCATTTTGAGGTGAAAAGTTTTCATGGTTCAATCAAAACCTAAATATGCCTCGAACTCTTTCCTTAAAAGTTCTTAAAAATAGAACATCTGGATGCCCTAATAAAACAATACATTGCACATATATAAATAACATTTTAATGCAAAATGTATGGAAATATGTGTTTATTTTATTCATTTGTTGTTTTTGAGGTGAAAGTGCAATTTTCATGAAGTGCAAAAACTAAATATGTCTCGAACTCTTTCTTTAAACGTCCTTAATACTAAAACATCTGGATGTAAATTATATCTTGCATACAAATTATTTTATTAATATATTTGCATTACAGTACATTTTTAAATGAAATTTTAAAGGATGAAAAATATATATTTTTAGTTTATATATTTTTTATCATATGCAAAATATTTTATTTATTTATTAACTTTTTTATATATATTTAATTTTGAGGTTACATTCCAAATGCCTTAAATTCTTTCCTTAAAAGTAAAACTTCTGGATGCAAAATAACTATATAATATATATATATATATATATATATATGCATTACAGTAAATATTTTAAATGCAATTTTTTTATGGAAAATATTTTTATTTCTTTATTTTATTTTAATTGATTTTGAGGCGAAATGGGTGTTTTCAAGTTCAATACAAATCTACATATATATATATACAGTACCACAAAATTCCTCCTTAAAACTGTATTTTGTTTAAATACATGAATTCAGAAATTAGCTGTACAATTGTTTGAGAGTTGGAACGAGATGTACAATTGTTGTGTGTGTGTGTGTGTGTGTGTGTCTCTGTGTGTGTGTGTGTGTGTCTGTGTGTGTGTGTGTGTGTGTGTGTGTGTGTGTGTGTGACAGACGGTGGTGTTCGGTGCGTATCTGATCGCGCACGGCTTCTTCAGCGTGTATAACATGGGTGTGGACACACTCTTCCTGTGTTTCTGTGAGTATCACACACATATATAACGGCACATGTAGTGAATATAGTTTGAGGTGTTGTGTTTGTCCTTCAGTGGAGGATCTGGAGCGTAATGACGGCAGTCCACAGAAACCATACTTCATGTCCAAGAACCTGATGAAGATCCTCAACAAGAAGAACAAAGCACCCAAGACTGGCTGACGATGATGATGATGATGATGACGAGGGTTTCTGACTTCATTCTCAAGCACCGTCACTTTCAGATCCCAGTGAATCCATGTACAGACGCTTTTAAACATTTTCTTTTTATCTTAGACATGTTACTGAGAATATCTGAGACTCGATGTCAACAGAATCTATGTAGTGTAACTCGTGAATCAAAACCATCAACGATTAATGACCAGTGATTTTATATTATTGTTTTTTTTTTGGCCAAAGCAAATGCAAGAAACATGGATGAAGATGTCTGTGAGCCAAAGCATTTATTATTATCATTATAGTAATGTAAGTGGTTTATGTTTTTAATATGCGAGATGTGCACAGTGAAGCTATATTGCACATACAAATGCATTTTTGGTGCAGATTAATAACTAACGATCTGTTCTTCCAAGACTGCTGAACGTTTTTAAAGATATAATATATGAGAGAATATCTGCCACTCCATAAGCCTGAACGAAAGCCGTAGTTTTGAATGTTTTTATAGCTCTTTGAATGCTCTTTACACATTTTATATGATTTTCTGTTCAGTTATGTGTGATTTAGTGTAAACAGAGATAATTATTTATTTAAGACATAGATTTAATATAAATGTTGCATATTACCGAGTGCTTGTTGATACTGATGGAAGATAACAGCTGAGTTTATTCACAGAACTGAAATAAGACATGCACTTGAAACAAGCAGCGGCAAATGGAATAAAAAACTAAAGTCTGGAATACAATGATTGAAAATGATAGACGTAAAATAAAAACTATTGTAATCAAGTCTGACAATGACATCAAATAAAACAGTGCTAAACATTATTATGTTGTGGTTTTGTTTAGAAACAGACAGATTGTGTAATCAAATAAATACATATACATTATAGCTTGGTTTTGTCAAATGCTTCCTGCAACTCCAAACCAGCAGAACCGGTTTCAGTGGGCATTATAAAACCGGATTATAGTCGCTCGAGGCTGCAGTTATAATATAACTTCACTCTTTATAAAACAGACATATCACATGACCTCATTCTGACTTCAGCTTCAGTACAATACAGCTGGTGACATCACATGTATTAGTATTATTACACGCAACAGTGTGACATCTCAATTATATATATATATACACACAGACACTCACCGGCCACTTTATTAGGTACACCTGTTCAATTGCTTGGTAACACAAATTGCTAATCAGCCAATCACATGGCAGCAACTCAATGCATTTAGGCATCTAGATGTGGTGAAGACGACTTGCTGAAGTTCAAACCGAGCATCAGAATGGGGAAGAAAGGGGATTTAAGTGACTTTGAACGTGGAATGGTTGTTGGTGCCAGACGGGCTGGTCTGAGTATTTCAGAAACTGCTGATCTACTGGGATTTTCACACACAACCATCTCTAGGGTTTACAGAGAATGGTCCGGAAAAGAGAAAATATCCAGTGAACGGCAGTTGTGTGGATGAAAATGCCTTGTTGATGTCAGAGGTCAGAGGAGAATGAGCAGACTGGTTAGAGATGATAGAAAGACAACAGTAACTCAAATAACCACTCGTTACAACCAAGATATGCAGAATACCATCTCTGAACACACAACACGTCGAACCCTGAAGCAGATGGGCTCCAGCAGCAGAAGACCACACCAGTCTCTGAGGACTGTTTCCAACACCTTGTTGAATCTATGCCATGAAGAATTAAGGCAGTTCTGCGGGTCCAACACAGTACTAGCAAGGTGTACCTAATAAAGTGGCCAGTGAGTGTAAACACACACACACACACACATACACACATAAAGTGCAAACATCACACTGATTGTATTAAATGTTTATTTCTCAAGTGCCAGAGAACAGGCCACACCCACTTTAGTTTCTGCTCCATATGCACAATAATTATATGCAATTTAGCTACCAAAAGACTTTTTATGGCAAAAAAAAGAAACATAATTAACCAGCGATATGCAAAAAGGAAAGACAAACAAGAGCAATTTCAACTAAAGTCACCCAAAATCATCCAGAATCAAGAGATTCTGAGCTTAAACTCCGCCCACTTTATGCCCAGCAGCTGTCAATCAACATGACCCACGCTGTGACATTATACAAGTGGGCGCGGTCACAGTAGGTCCAAACCGGCCAATCACTTTGCAGGGAGAGGAAATCAACAGAAATGTTCTTGTTCACAGGATGTTTGTTACGTTGACAAACAGTTAAAACCGACGGGATTACAAACCATCCCCTCCCAGCTGTCAATCAAACGTCACAGCCAATGACGCTTAAAAACATCATGTACAATATCCATATATACACATATATACACACCCACATACACACCAACACTCGCTCCTGGGAGAACTCTGAAGGTGTATGAAAATTAAACTCACTTTTTTTAATTGTTCTAACATTCTTATCCATACATGACAACAATATGACCTTTACTGAATGCATAATGAATTTGTCTTCACTCATTAACTGGACGTGTGTGACTCAGGTGATTAATAACAGTTGTGACGCACACTTTACACAACAAACACACAGCAGATCAAACTGTTGTGGAAACACTGAACAGACCTGACTGAAGCTCGACTAAACCAGGACTCATCTCAGCGTCTGATCACCGCTAGCTTATGACTAGCGATTCTTTAAACGTAATCTCACAGAAAACATTGCAAATAAAGGGTGGATCTCACAAAAGCATATTCAGCATATATTTTACTCCAAACCAAAAACAAAAGCATTGTGACATTTTAAGTATTGTGAAATTTAAAAACAATTCAAATTTGTAATTCTTAAAATCTTATTTCTGTAATCTTTCTGAAATGTATAAATGTCACATTTGTCATAGTCATTTTCACAATATGATTTCTTTTATTTCAGCATAACTAAAAGGCAGTACAATAAATATCATATAGCGTATGCTAAAAGTAAGCCCATTTTACGACCTTTGCACATTTTTAAAAAATTATTTTAATAACAATTATACTTTATCCAATATTCTCGCTGCTATGACAATCACACATATTTGCATCATAGCAATGAGACATACATATATATGTATTATAATCATATATATATATATGATTTAAAATGGCAAAGGCCCTAAAATAAGCATAAGTGAATTTTTCTTCTGATCTTGGATGAAATATGACCTGGGCTGCGTTTCCCAAAAGCGTCGTAAGCCTAAGAAGTTCGTAAAACGCTCGTACGACTGATCTTAATATTACGGTCTGTTTCCCATACGCATCATAACTTAAGTAGCGCTTGAGAATCTGTGTATATCTACGAGTGCTCTGAGTAATCATAAATCCATACGTGCATCATAAGAAGACAGATTTATGAGGTCACCAGCAGGACAGTCGGCAGATTACACCTTTAACTTTATTCAAGAAAAAAAACCCATCTAAATTAAATGACTGAATAAAAGAAGTGATGTAGGAAATATGCTTCAAAGACATGGAAAATAGGGAGTTATAATTCATACAAATCTGTCAATGGCCTGCTGAAATGCACGAAAACCAAATAACGTCTCTACAGATATTATATGCAGTAATAAATATATAGTATATTAATATTGTACTTTTCTACATATTAAGATTTTTATATTATATTATCATATCCGAGCTGTCTGGAACGCAGCATTAGGTTAACATTTCAATTAACGAGCGTGTATTATAATTACGAGCCATTCTATAAATTGGCATTTCAGCACTTGACCAACGGCTAGCGTAGCATTTAAAGCACGGCTACGTGCGATTGTGTTAAGTGCAGTTTTGAGAAACGCTCTTGAAACAATAATGAACGTTCGTAAAATGACTCGTAGAAAACGCTCTTAAGTGCTAAGATCAATGGTTATCGGGAAACCCGGCCCGGGACATTTCTTAAAGGGATTCATACGATTCACCCTTTTATTACATCATTATGATATTGACTTTGATTGTTTTAATTGCTCAGGCAGATTTAAGGATCGTCCCTCATTATGTGCATCGTCCAAACGCACAGTAACACGGCCTCAAAACACTTTCAGGAGTAATGAAGTACATCCTACAGAAATCACATCGGTCTTCATTTCAGAAATTCTATAATGGATAAAATACAGTGAATCTCATGAAACATGAAGAAAATATATTATTAATATATTGTGATATGTTTACCATGACTTGAATACTTAAACATTTCCTCCTCACAATTACTATTAACATCTCAACTTATTATGGAAGTAAGAATTTTGGGAATAAATAAGTTTCAGTTTCAAACAATGAACATTTAAAGCAATTTCTCATAGCATTTCTTAACTTGAGGGCTATTTTTATAACTATTAAAACTGTATGCATTCATTGCATTGTGAGATTCTTTTCATGACAATTGATTAGTTAAGACACTTCATTAAAGCAATGAGATTTTGACATTAAATGAGTTTAATCATCCTGAAAATAAGTTTAGAATGCAGGTTCATCGAAAATAGTTTCAGGGTCAAAAAATGCACAATAATTTCACTTTGACTTTGAGGGGAAATATGCTGTGTTTTGAGAGCTGCTTCGTGAGCTCCTGTATTGTTTGATCATTAATACTGTCTCTCTCAACACTGATGTGTGTGTGTGTGTGTGTGTGTGTGTGTGTGTGTGTGTGTGTGTGTGTGTGTGTGTGTGTGTGTGTGTGTGTGTGTGTGTGTGTGTGTGTGTGTGTGTGTGTGTGTGTGTGTGTGTGTGTGTGTGTGTGTGTGTGTGTGTGTGTGTGTGTGTGTGTGTGTGTGTGTGTGTGTGTGTGTGTGTGTGTGTGTGTGTGTGTGTGTGAGTGTGTGTGTGTGTGGTGTGTGTGTGTGTGTGTTGTGTGTGTGTGTGTGTGTGTGTGTGTGTGTGTGTGTGTGTGTGTGTGTGTGTGTGTGTGTGTGTGTGTGTGTGTGTGTGTGTGTGTGTGTGTGTGTGTGTGTGTGTGTGTGTGTGTGTGTGTGTGTGTGTGTGTGTGTGTGTGTGTGTGTGTGTGTGTGAGAGAATCTTCTGAAAGCACACGTTACTGTCGCTTCGATCGCAGGCGTCACACGCTCAGCATCCAGAAGAAGAAGATGATGGCCAGGAAGAGGAAGAGCGAGTCCTGCCAGTTGTTGCCGTTGTTGGGGTTGCCGTCGGCTTGATGATCGCCTCCGTAATGAGGATCTGATGAGATCAAGTCACAGCTTTAAAAACCAACATTCGTAAGACCTGACATGATCTTAACGCTTGGGCATTTGAATAATGAAATATTAATAGTGAGCGTCTCATAAAGACAAACAGCAGCACTGACCTCGTCTTTGAAAAGGGTCGTTGGTGTTAAAGACTGTGGTGAAAAAGCCAAACGGAAAAGCCCCGATTCCAAAAGACATGTGAAACCCTGCGTCAGCTAAACCCTGAAACGCCTGCAGAGAGATATGATGAATATTATACATTCATAAGCACAGCATAATAATGCAGCAGATGAAGTGATGCTCATAAAGACAGACACTCACTCCTCTGCTCTCTGGTTCTGTCCTTTGACCCTGAGGTCGTGGCGGTGTTTTCAATCTGTAACACGCAGACACAAAGGAGACATTTCTCATCATTTTAAAATCAGGCTGAAGATACAATTTTAATCTTCACTGCTCCTGACAGCTTTCTGTCAAAACAGTTTGATTGTGTAACATTTGAAAATGAAGTAACTATGACAACTATAAATATTAGTAATGTCATTTTAGTCAAAGTATTTTTAAAATATTATTTTTCTTAAATACCTAATGTTATGTTTCACAAAATATCACAATATTTATATTTATTTTACTTTTATTTTTTATTGAATAATAATATTAATTTACAGCCATATTAACATAGACATCACAAAATAAGATATAATCACATCATTTTAGTCAAAGTATTTTTAAAATATAATTTTTCTTAAATACCTAATGTTATGTTTTACAGTAAAATATCACAATATTTATATTTATTTTATTTTTTATTGAATAATAATATTAATTTACAGCCATATTAACATAGACATCACAAAATAAGATATAATCACATCATTTTGGCCAAATAGTGCATCCCAGTGTTATTATAATAGTATATACTATTGTAATTTTTATTACTATTCTAATTGGCTTTTATTTATATTTTTCACTTTTCAATTTTAATATTACTTTTTAGGTTTAATTCATATTTTGGTCAGTTTTAGTTTTTATTTCCAGTTAGTAATTTTAATGCCTCAACTTAAATGTATTTCAGTTCATTGCCAAGAGAACATTTTAAATTTTTATTTAGTTTAAATATTGTTTTATATATATATATATATATATATATATATATATATTCTCAATTATAACAAAAATGTTTGTAGTAGTTTTAGTTCGCTATAATAACCCTGGTGCAAACCAATAATAATAAAAAAAGCTTTTTAAATCATAATATAAATTTGTATTAGAATAAAAAATGATTTAGTCCATTTATAGTGAGACAAATTAAACCATTACTTGCGTTGTGATTTTGTTGGAGAGCCAAAATAATTTGACACAAATATCAAATATGGCTAGAAATCCTAAATGAAAGAGAAGAATGTCTAATCTTGCACCTGGGGTCTTCCTGGCTGGTGCTGCCGCGGCCGTACAGAGGAATGACTTTCTCTCGACTGATTCCTGCTTTACACACGGGACACTGCTGTCTGCTGGGACGCGTCTCCAGCCACTGAAACACACGGGACAGCAACAGATAGCTCCATGCGTTCTCTCTCGCTCAACAAGGATGCATTTATTTCATCCGTAAAAACAGTGCAACTGTGAAATATTATTACAATGTAAAATAACGCTTTCTGTGTGAATATATATATGTTAAAATGTAATTTATTCCTGTGATGCGCAGCTGAATTTATCATCATCATTACTCCAGTGTGTCACATGATCTTCAGAAATCATTCTAATATGCTGATTTGCTGCTCAAGAAACATTTCTGATTAATATCAATGTTGAAAAGAGTTGTGCTGCTTCATATTTTTGTGGAAATTGTGCTGAATCTTTTAGTGTTTTTAAATCTGTTCTTAAAACATATTTTTTCAGAATAGCTTTTAAGTGATTTTCTTGTGTCACATGGAAAATGTTTATTTTACTTTTAATTGTTATTATTGTTTTTTCCCAATCTTTTCTTCTGTGTAAAGCGCTTTGAGATGTACCTTGAAAGGCGATATAGAAAATAAAGTTTATTATTATTAAATGTAATTTTTCAGAATTCTCTGATGAATATAAAGTTCAAAAGAACATCTTTTATTTGAAATAAAATTACTTTTGACACATTATAAATGTTTTTGTTACTTTTGATCAATTAAATGCATCCTTGCTAATTTCTTTATACCTTATAGCATTTTATTTGGCAGTTCTCCAGCTTCCTACTGAGCATTAAAATCATTTAATATCTGATTTTACATGTAAGCATGTAATTCCACTCAGTATGAACAGCTATAAAATCATTTATAATGTCATTCATGATATTAGACACTCAGATACTGACCTGATGAAGACACGGCCAACTGCAGGCGGAGCAGACGAACCAGGAAAAAGAGAGAGAGGGGGAAACATTTGGTAAATGAATAAATCATTTCTGTTTTTAAAATAGCAATAGAATTCATGGTAAGAAAACTCTTCCAGAAGCATCTGGCAAAATACATCCATCCATCCCATCTGCATACATTTCTGAGAAAGTTATGAACATGAATTATGGTGAGTCTCATTAATCCTGGAGAACATGTTTAAAAAAATATTCACCCCAAAAGAAGATACATTAAATATATATATATATATATATATTACTACATGCGCTGTAATATTTTTCCATGGCAGTAAATTACTTAACAATTAATTAAACATTTCCCTCATTTCAGTTCTTATTGCTGTAATGCCAAAAATATTGATATATTATCACCGTACTAAAAGAGAATAGAAATAAAACTCAATGTACTTAATAATTTATGGGTTAAATGTTTGTAATCATCATGAAAATACTTTCACTGATGCTTCACTGAAATCATTTTTAGGTTAAAAAATGTAACATTTTATGTCATTTCAGCAACTTAGGTTTACTTCATAATTTCATGAAAAAAATGTCATTCGAAAAATCAAGTTCAAATGTGATTATCAAAATACGATCAGCAGACTTCTGAAGAAAATTAACATTTATTTGTCCATCTCTCAATCATTGTACTGCATTATACAGTACAATGTATCGTAAAACTAAAGCATTTAAATATTATCTTACTAAGTAATTTTCATTAAAATAATTTTCAAAAAACATTTTATTCCAATTACTCACTGTTTTTATGTTGATTTTGAGATAAAATAACCCATGTTTTACTGAGATTCACTCAATATCTCAGAGTAAAAGTTAAAAACTTTTGTTAGGTGTACAGGTCGCGTCAGCCTATTTAAGTGTATAAAACAGAATTAATGCTATACTAATATTATATAAGATAAGACAGGAAGCAGTTGTGCAGCTGATGCAGATGGGTTTGTTGTCCAAATACTAAATACCTAACAGACGTTTGTCATGCACACAATCACAAACACACTCCAACACATCTGCACATCTACAAAACAAACACACGTTTGAAGGCTCACGATTACACACACACACACACACACACACACACACACACACACACACACACACGCACGCACGCACACACACACACACACACACACACACACACGCACACACACACACACACGCACACAAAACAAACACACGCTCACGACACACACACACGCACGCACGCACGCACGCACACACACACGCACACACACACACACACACACACACACACACACACACACACACACACACACACACACACACACACACACACACACACACACACACACACACACACACACACACACACACACACACACACACAGTGTGCATCTATTCTTACTCCTCCATTACGGCCTCAATCCTTCAGTAGAGTCTAATCTCTCATTAACCCTATAATCTCACACTAACGGCACAGATACTACACAAAACACACTCTGCTGTAAGTTTCACAGAAAACAACCTGCTTTAATTGAATTAACTCATCAGACACATGCAGGGACTTTTACATTTGTTTGGGACACGTCTCAGCAGATCATTCTGATTTCTATCTGTCGTTCTAGTATTTCTTTCAGGAATAAACCTGAAAGACTGCTGATAAACGTCACTGTCTGACACAACACAAATATCACACCAGAACGATGAGTTTATTTACTTCCAGTTTAGTTAACTCTATACAGTAGCATAGGCCTCTAAATCATAAAAATCATCAAAACTTTGCTGACAAACCTGTTGCACGCAGTCTGCTTCATCTGATTGATAGTTTAGACTTTATAACAAGTAAAATAACTTTTAGTGTAATTCAAATGTCCACATTCAGCTTGCACGTGCCCTTTTGCTGACAAATCAAATTTTGTGAATAATATTTAAAGATGCACACTTACTGGATTGAAGCAACTTACCATTATCCATATATCATTTATTTGAAAAAAAAAACATGTTCAAATATGATCATCAGGCTTTTCGGGAATATTTATTTGTTCATGTCTCATCTATTTTCTCCATATTTACACTCTTTTATACTACATGAGCCATAAAAGTCTGATGTACTGCATCAAATATAAAACACATTTGCAAATGTTGACTAACAGTTTAATAAAATGTCCCAAACAGCACAATAAAACACTCAGTCTCACGTCAATCATCTCAAACTGTCCCAACAAACATTTACTGTGGTAACCAGCATTTACACCACAACACTACACCACACCCAAACAAAGAGACGAGGCAATGTAACACAATATGCTACTACCGTAATATCATTGAAAATGAACGCAGGAGCTTGTTCAGAATATTCAAGTTACTATAGTAATCATAACTGAAGTTAATGTCCTTACAAGAAGTACTATGGCGGAACCATAGTTCATTAATACCATGGTACTATACCATAATCACACACCGAAGCACACATAACGTCAGTTACGTTTACTCTAGAAACAGTAACTATGGTATTATTATGTTATGATGGTGAATTAAGGGTTGACATTAAGACCGATTCTTCCCTGTCAACATGTCAAGCTGTCAATCAATCATTGTGCTTTCCCTGAAAAGTTGTGCTTGTATTGCTGCAGTTTTACGTGAGTAAATAACAAACAGGTGAAACTAGCCTTGGTTACTGAGGTAAAGGGTCTGTCTCGAGTCAAACTGTCAGTCATTCTGTGAGTGTTTTAATGCTCAGCCTGCACTCACTCATACTGTTATGATACTGAAGGCGATCGATTATCGATAGGTTGTACCAGAACAGATGTCCGCAGAGGCTGATGACCGCGTCTCGCGCGGTGTCCAGGCAGATGTTGCACTCGAAGGTGGCTCGATCTCTGTCCCGCTCGGCTTCCGCGCCTCCCCCCGACCCTGCTCCGCCTCCACTGCCCGGGACTCCCGCTCCTCTGGCGGCCGCGCCGTCACTCGAGCTCCGCTGCTGCTCTGCGGCCTCCATCCTCTTTCGCTCGCACCCACTCACTGCGCGTATTCTCCTGCGTATCGCTCGCGCGGACGTGACACCACGCCATTCACCAGCCCCTCCCACAAGAAAGCGCTTCCGCTTTGCGACGAATGGCGTGGTGTGAGCAAGTCTTGTTGACTAAATAGTTTTAGTGCAACAATATTTTGAAACGCGCTCATTATCGGAAAATACTAAGGCGAGGAAAACACTAACTTGCTGTGCCTTTTTCAGAATTCCCCTGTGAAATTATTACTTTCAATATATTTATAAATTTGCTTGATTTTCTGTTATCTGTTTTATTTATAATTTTTTTTGTATCACTTTAGATTATAATAGCTCCCCCCGGCTGTTATCTGTGTGCTTTGTTATATTTCTTGATATTATGTTATATATTGTATTTACATTTGATATCGGTTGATAAAAACGTTAGAGCTTGGGAAACTACGTCACTGCGCGTTGCATTCTGGGTAACCGCCGCCATGTTTTAGGTAACGCTCATCAGCCATCAGGATATTAGCATTTGCGAAAATAAACAGGAACAATGATGGACCGAACGTCGATTAAGTGTAAGATTCCATATCGAGAAAAACTGAACAAGGAAGCAAAGTTGCTTAGGTACTTAAAAAAAATCAAGATAATCAGCTAGTTCGATCCGTACACACACAGAGTGGTCCGACGAGCTTAACGTACTGCACGTAACCTTCCCTGACGTATTTTCATGCCTTGTTTGTGGTGTCAGTGCATACACATTTGATCAGTTTAAAAACTATACATCTCTTGAGGCCCGCCTGCTATTCACAAACGGCTGGGTGCAGGACCTTCAGATTTTCCGTGTCAACGATCAGAAAACGGTTGTTCGCACAAAGGTATGTATCCAGGGCCGTTTCTAGCCAATTTGACGCCCTAGGGCCTAGGCGAAATCCCTATTGCCCCCCCAAATAATAACAATAATATTATTATTATTTTTTTTTCTTGTCACATTCAACTTGTTTTTCATAGTAACGACACTAATTTGTGGAGATTGAGTTCCACAAATCTGAATGCATTATATGTAAATTGACTTGAGATAAACATTTTGCACAATTTATTATCTGTAATATCATTGTGTTGCCACTAGATGCCTGTATAGCCCTATGTACCAATCCCTAGTTGCTAAGACATTGCACATAAATCACACATACATTAATTTTATTACATTTGGATTTGGATACGTTTAGATACTATAAATGGCAACTTTTTGTCTTCGTCTGTTTTTTGTTCAATTATTTTGTTGTTGTTGTTGCTTGAAACATTGATTTAAAATGTCAGTTATTGCATTATTATTTCAATCAAACCTATAAAACCCTTTGTTTCCCCAAACTACATATAAAAGCCTGATCAGTGGCATAAAAGTAATCAATGCAGCTATTAATCCTTTGCTACTCATTAACGCGTGAACTTCCCCTTTAAATAACGTGACGCTCTGCCCTCATGTGTATGATGCTGCTCGCAGTAAGTGCTGTGTTAGAAGTGAATGAATTGATTCAGCATTTCGACACCTCCGTAAGGATGCATTAAACTCGACAAAGTGGTTTAATAAAGGGTGTATTGATCTCGTGAATTAGCAAATTTTACTATACCAATATTTTTTTAATTGGCTGTTAAAGTTTATATGACAATATTACATGACACGCTGATTCTTTAACAATGCATTGACGCAATATCACACACCTTTTGGACAAATCTCGCAACATGATTTACACAAATACTGCCTAAACAAAATACTGATTTTGTGCACTTTATTTACTGGACCAATATTTTTAATTGGCCTTTGAATTTAGCTTTACTGCATGGCAAAAAAAAAGCGTTAGCTTGCCAAAGCACCGATAGAGCCCATTGATCTAATGCATTGATGAGCGCTCCAAATGCAACAATCAGGCAGCATTGACAGCGCTCTGATCCAATGGCATACAGGCATCGTCAGATTGACAGTACTCTAGCCCAGCGGTTTTCAACCTTTTAGGACATGCCCCCCCCCAAACCCAAAGTTTGTCTAATTGCACTTGCTTATGTAACAGTAACTTAGCTATATTGGATCCGGACTTCGGTCTTAAAGGGGAAGCGTTCCAATATTCATTCATGTTAATCATAGCACACTGCTAGAAAATCTCTCACTGCTCTTGACTAAATCACTTTTGTAACTTTAATCAGAATAAATAAAACATAATAATGATATATTTATAATATGTTAGAATCTATAATACACGTGTTAGTTATCATAGATAGATAGATATAATTAACACAGTGAAGACTAATTATTTACACAATGTATGTAGCGTTTCTTATTTATTGTAGTTTTTTTGTCCTATTGCTTGCAATTAGTTTCTTAATTTCATCACTGACTGTTTATTTATCTTCAGTGAGGTTGAGTTATTCTCTCTCTCTTTTAGGCTTGTATTAGTTTGACGAAATATTTTCGACATTGTGACAAGGATTATGAAAATTCGATGGTATCAAAGATTTTAATATAATAAAAACTTTTTTAAAAGAAAAACAAAATCACTATACCGTGATATATTTCGTTATATTTTTCATAAAAACGAGACGTGATTGATTTTGGTCATATCGCCCGCCCCTAACCGTAAATCATCTTACACTTTCAAAAAGTGTGACTGATACTCCAGCCGACTTTCAACAACTGTCGACTAACAGCGGGAGTCAGATTGCCCCCTAGTGGATGGCTAAATATTTGCTAGCTCGTATTCATAAATCTTCCAGGGAATGTTTCTGAATCAATTGATGCTCGCGCCCCCCTTGTCAGGTGCTGGCGCCCCCCTTAGGCTGTCTGGAAATTAAATGCACATTTATGCAGCGCAACAGCTCCATCCTGCAGGCCTGTGCAGATCATCAATTTCTGTCTCCAGGTACCTGATGGGAAAGTTACACTTGAAACAGACCTACAAGTAAGTGAAAGTGACGTGACATACAGCCAAGTATGGTGACCCATACTCAGAATTCGTGCTCTGCATTTACCCATACAAGTACACACACACACCGTGAACACACACCCGGAGCAGTCCTACACCCAAGTACTACAGCCAAGTACAATCACAGATCTTCGTCACTGGCTCAGAGTTTTGTGACTTTGTTGTGTGGGCAGAGAAAGACTGTGCTGTGGTTCGGGTCTTACCGAATGCAGACTACTGGACAACACTTCTAAAGAGGGCACAGGAGTTCTTCCACAAAGTTTCACTACCTGAGCTAGTGTCTTGTTACTGTACTCGACAAGCCTCCACAAAGACACCTGTTTCAACAGAGTTACAGACATGTCACACAAATAGGGCAAGAACACAGGCTGCTGCACGCTGTCGCTGATTCCAGACTTTCACTCGCATCTCGGGACAGTTGACAGAATTGTCACTTGCTTGATCGGGTCATCGTTGCATAGTCACAAAAATGTGACTTTTTACTCAGGTCAAGACACTTTTTTTTAACATATTCATGTACAGCTGAGTATCATATCAAGTTATTTTTCCTAGTTTGTTGTTGAGCTTAAGTGGCCAAATACACAAAATTACGCAAAAATGGCCATCCTTGTTAGCATCCAGGTTTTTTCTTAAGTAAATGTGAACAGTTGAGAAAGAAAATGAATGCACAAACTCAACTGCTGCTCTTGGCAAAAGGCACAGCAGCATTCTGTCACGATCTTGTCCAGGAACGTCATGTCTTCACTGTCACGGATCACTCAGGGAAACAACGAAGATCCAAGTGCAGCATTTATTTAAGAGTTCAAAAACAAACAGCAAATACAGAGTAACAGAAACAATAAACCAGCAACCAAAGACACAAAGCACCAAACATATATACAGGTGGCAATGAACCTAAATTACACACAGTTGAGGGTAATGAAACAATCATGAGTGTAAGGTGGGAAACGCGGTCCAAAACACACAAACAATGACTCCAAGAGAGTGCCCTCTGGTGGCTAAACAGGCACTCCAACCACTGACTGACATTCACCTTGACATGGGAGTACCATGCTGACTGGTACAAGTCCATTTAGTATGGTGTAATCAACGAGTGATGAATGTATTGATGTATTACCAAGTCCCCAGGTAATAGTTTATTAAGAAGGCCACTTTTTTCAGTCACATGCTTGTCATTGCCACGACCTCCCCACCCGTGGCGCATCAGTGTTGAAAGGAGCATCTTAAAAGGTGAGAGTTTTCGGCTAGTCTGTGGCAGGCAGGGAAGAAGTTGACAGCACACCCATCAGAAGCACGAAACACAGAAGCCCAGTGTAGTACTTCACCTTTGCATCATCATCTTTAAAATAATCCTCATCCAGTCTCTTTTGGGCGAGCTCTTCCTTCAGTCTCCTGCTCTCCTCCAACAAGTGGTTAATTTCAGCACGCCTGCAGCTACACAGATGGCATTCCTGCTTTTCTGCAGTGTCGTCATTTGAGTCTGCGTCATCCGTTTGTGAAGCATCATCTGCTGTTGCAGCTTCATCCATCTGGCCAGCTACATCTAGTGGTGCAGGTGCAGCATGATCCCCTGTGACAGTCTCCTTGTACTCCGGTTAAACTGCCCAGAGAGCGTTTAACTTCTGTGTGCCCGAGATGCAATGATGGCACCCAGTCGGGATTACACTAGCATTTCATGGGCTGGTTTACCTAAAAATTAAAAGATCACATTTATTTAATTAGTTGTGTAGTTATTTAGCCAGTTACTCAAATGCAAAATGGCTTTATTGAATAATAAAACAAAACAAAAATAACACCATGAGGGAAAACTTAGACAAGAGGACACATCTGATGACAAACTAGCACAGGACAGAAAGCACTGGGAGAATAAACAGAGACGCAGGGAAAAGAGTGGTGACAGATCGAGCAACTAAACTAATAATCAGGTAACAAGATGAGCGGGGTTAGACAATAGACATGAAAGCACATAGAAACAAAAACCAAGAATACACCAGACCTAACCCTGTCAGTGTTAGCTACTAAAGTCAGTGGTGTAACAACAACTTCGTGTTTGCATTGCTAACGGTAAAAACAAAGAGAAAAAGTTAGATGTGTTTTGCTTATAACTTACCCTTGTGAAAATGCAGTGAACAAACGGGCTTGTGTCGGGGAATGTCATTGAAGGTGATGCTTTCCTTCTTACGTCTGCTACACAAGCCATGCGTCGCCGCTTTAACTCGGATACCTGAGATCCAAGGTGCTGTTTCCAGGCAGAAAAGCTATAAAAACACACTCTATTTGAGATTTTTTTCCACGCCTGTCATGAGTGCGACTATGGCAGTTCATTACACAACACGCGTTCACCATCCTAATGTATTTTTCGCGGTAAAAAGAAAGCTAAAGCATCAATTTCTAATCTAACACAGTATCGACCGCGGCACCCGTGACCTAAAGTCCCAAAATGCACTGCGTTGCTGACGTCACGTTCCCAGAGCGTTTATGAATAGTTTCTATTATCATCTTATTTAATTTTTAATGAATGGATACCGTCAAATGGACGTCAATATGCTTAAAATACAGGTAGAAAGACAAGAAAAAAAAGAAAACTTCTTCAATGTAATGTTTAAACAAAACACATGAATTATCCAGATCTGAGTCTTCTGTGAAACAAAGACGTATCAGAACAAGAAAAAACAGAATGAGAATTATAGCAATTGAGTTTAGCAATATGTGCATTAGCAAACGTGAAAATGATGCATGGTCTTACTGAAAAAAACGTAATTATAACACAATTGTCATGCATTAACAAAAACACAGACACACTTTTATTGACAAATACAATTGAATCAGTGCAGAATTCAGAGACCGAGATCCACTCAGACAATGAGATCAGCAGCTGCAGTAATAAGAGATTTATTTATTTTTGAGTACAAAACTGTATTATAAAATCTGTTATGAATTAGGGGTATTTGGTCTAGGGGTATGATTCTCGCTTGGGGGGTGCGAGAGGTCCCGGGTTCAGATCCCGGACGAGCCTCCAAATTTATGTTACGACCCAGTCTAGGGGCAACAGTGCAGTAACATAAATTAAAAACGTCACACAAATAAAGTGTTAATTTTCATTTATTGTAGGAGCAAACAAGTTTCTTGTCGCTCACAAGCCACTATATCAGCTTCAGAAATGGGTATGAGCCAAAACAACAAACAAACCAAAACTAACTTTTCTTTTAGGTGCTATCTTACCTTAACAAAAGAAAAGAAAAGAAAATACATTCCACTTCCCTGCCTCCCTGTCTAATTAAAACCAGGAGAAAATACAGGTTCCCAAAAGAAAAAGGCACCCATTTCCTACAAAGGTAGCTTACTCCGTTTACAGGTTACCTTCTTAATACCACACAGTTTGAACATAAAAAAAAACTAAACGGAGGAAACAACAATTAGCACTGTGTTACCCAAGTAACGGGCTATTTCACTTGTGATCAACCTTACAACAAACAGGAGGAACACCAACACAACGGCGTCCTCTCAGTAGCACACACTCCTAAGGCCGCACCCTCTCTCTCTCTGGGCTTCTTCTTCTTCTTCTTCTTCTTTTGTTTTTTATGGCGGTTGGCAAACCAACTTAACGGTGCATTACCGCCACCGACTGGGCTGGGGTGTGAATCAAGAGATATTGGAACTAAAAAAAAAAAAAAAAAAAAAAAAAAAAAAAAAAAAAAAAAATAAATAAATTAAATCCTTTTGGCTAAGTCTGTGTCTCTCATAAACTTAATAATAAAGTGATAAATATTACTGGATGTTTTCCCTAATAAACCTTGCATTGTAAAATTATTCTGATTGACCGTTCTGAGAGACTGAAAAAGCTGGTTTCTTTCTTGACTGTACTTTGTGCAATGAAATAAAATATGCTCTACAGTTTCTAAATGACTACAATGTTGGCATTTCCCTGTTGGATGTTTCCCTATTATCTTCAATGAAGAATTGAGCCCTGTGTGTCCTATTCTTAACCGCGTGATTATACTTCCTCTTTCTACTCCTACTCTCTGTCCTATATTCACTTCTGGTTGTATATTATATAAATGTCTCCCTTTATCGTGATCCACCCAATACTCCTGCCATTTAGATCTTGCATATGCTTTAATGAACACTTAGCTTCAGATTTGCTATATGGAACTTGTAATATTCTATTGTGTTTCAGTGTTTGTTTTGCAAGTTTATCAACCTCCTCATTCCTCTCTGGGCTTGCGCAGAAGCGTGTCTTTTAAACGGTGCGACGTCCAGCGAAGAGCCAATCCGCCTTCCCAGGTAATTAGCAGCTGAAACCTGGAGCAACGAGGAGAGAGAGAGAGAGACACACCCACACACTCACAGAAATAACAGTCACACATCGCAGTGTGACATTATATACGTCAGAGGACGTAACACATGTAAAAAGATTCTTGTTATACATTTATCCACAAAAAGAAAATCCGTTCAGTCACAACAAAAAACACTGATAATTATTGCATCATTGTTTCATTATTAAAAAATAACCCCAAACTCACGGGGAGACTGGGGACCAGAAAAACAGAATTAAAACAGAATGTTAGTCAGATATATATTTTTGCTATGACCAATAACTCAGAAGTGTGGTCGATCAATACCAGGCGGTATTTTGTACAGATGTAGAAAGACTTGAGTATAATTTCACTTTGAACATAAGTTGTACATTGTTACTTTTGTAGTAACTATCTGTTAATTGAATTGTGTTTAACATTTTAATTACTTTGGATTATACAGCTTCAACATAACTAATAAACTTACTGTGATGCATATGTGTTAGTCATACATAACAGAGTTATGTTACAGTGCTAATACACGGAATGTGTTTTAAATACACAATAATCAAGTTTATACATTTATCATAAATCAATCAGATTTCTCTCAATCTCAAGCTGAATATTGCTTGTTCCACAGCTAGTCGTGTTATAACCATATTCATACTTTTAACTGAATAAGCTCAATTTAAACAGCTCTGCTCCATCCTTAGTTCTTCGGTCCCTGAAGAGATTTCAGAGTACTTCTCCACCCTTTACAGTAACCTCGTCACAATTTGAGACTAAAGCTTATGATTTCCCAAATTCAGTGGGAGAGATGCAAAAAATATATAAAGCCAAATACTTTAGTCTTAAAGGAACTTCGATAAAACTGTGTGACCAACCTATTAGTTTAGAAGAAATAATCAATTCAATTAATAAAATAAAAAATAATACAAGTCTAATACAGCACCTTTTTTTTTGTGTGAAATTGTATCTTATTTTTATTCTCCCGATTCAGCGTCTCTTAAATTTTATGTTGGTAAAATTAGTTATAAATTAAATTAATTAAATCCCAAGAGTAATAATAGAGTAATAATTCGTACTCTTTTTCCAAAGAGAAATTGATTTGCTGGAGAAAAGTGTGGTTGTTACCTTAGATATAAGAATAAAGACGTTTCTAATCCAGCAAATCATTATTTACACTAATGTAAAAATGAATAAGTGTAAACAGTATTTTCTGCATTAAATAAGGAAACTCTGCACTTATTTCGCACATATGCTCAGTTACACTATGCTGTAAAGTTCAATTAATAATCAGTGTTTAAGACCTTTTTCACTCCTATGGGAAAGTACTTTTTCACTTTACTGACTATTCTGACCAAGAGGAACATTATATTTGTACTTATACTGTTGACCAAATTTCACATTCATAAGTGTTAATGTACTAATAAGAAACCCTTATTTATGGTTCTGTCGATTGAAGTATGTAGGATATATATGGACAGTATCAGAGTCTTTGAATAAGAAAGCTGTAAGAACTCTGAAAGCTTGGGAACTATATAATATATTTATTTGATTTTGATATATGTATACGTATATGCATGTATATTTATTTATTTATTGCCAAACACCTTAGTTGTTTGGAATTTGCTTTGGTGAGCTCATCAACAATAATAACAAACATTAAAATACAAACATAAATACATACACGGCTATATATTTGTCCCATCAATTATAAGGAGTGAAATACAGATGCATAGACACCAGAGGAATTAAGAGCGCGAACAATCCTACAATAAGTACTGTTCAGAAACCGTGTGGACTTAGTTTTAATTGCTCTAAGGCGTCTGCCTGAAGGAAGAGGCGTAAAGAGGTGTCTGGCTGGATGTAAGGGGTCTTTCAGGATTGTTAAACCTTTTTTCTGCAAACGTGAGACATAGATCTCATCAATAGTGGGAAGATCATAACCAATAATTTTCGAAGCAACCCGAGTTATATTATTAATCTGACTTCTCTGCTGTCTGTGGAGCTACCAAACCACACTATAAGTGAAAAAGTCAGCACACTTTCAATGACAGCTTTATAAAAATTGAACACACCGACTTTAGATATGCCAAACTTTTTAAGCTGTCTTAAGAAAAAAAGCCTTTGATGAGATTTTTTGATAATGCCTCTTAGGTTGTCATCCCACTTTAACGTTGCAGAGATGGTAGTCCCGAGAAACTTAAAACATTGAACATTTTCAATGTCCTGACCATTAATAGTCGATGGCAAAACAACATTTGTCCTTCGTCTGAAATCAAACACCATTTCCTTTGTTTTTTGGACATTCAACTTCAAATTATGAGTGCAACTCCAATCAAACAGTGTAGAACCTCCCTTCTATAGTCCTGATTCATTATTATCTGTTATTAAACCAATCAATGTAGTGTCATCAGCAAACTTAAAATTTGCACTGAATTACAATGTGAAACACAATCATTCGTGTATACAGAGTACAATAATGGTGACAATACACATCCTTGTGGGGCCCCCACACTATTGTCTTAAGACTTATCTCGTGTCTTTATAAAAAAGATGCTGAACTTTTATACTTACCTGTTTGTTTGTTTGTTATTCCTCTGGCAACTCTTATTTATTTGTTGTTTTTTTTTAGTTATTTATTTTTTTGTATATTTGTAATAATAGTTGCAATGTTTGTGTGTATATATATGTATATCCTTTTTATATATATATATTGATTTGTACATGTTTTTTGTGTTTAATGTTAGTGTTTAGTGTTATCCTTTTCTTCTTTTTGATGTAAATTTTTCTTGATAACTTATATTGCATCTTATTTATAGTTATTTATTTTTCAATCCTTTTTCATGTTCCTTTTCTTCTTTTGAATAATAAATTGTTCTTTGAAATAAGTAATGCTGCATAAAAGCCAGACTAAATTATAAAACCCTTAGCTCAGGGCTGTACATGTAAATGCATTTATAAACCTCTGAGCAGCATGTAAAGACACCTACATGCGACATTTAATATAAATATAAATAGACTGGAATATAAAAGACTGATAGAGATCTGAGACTGCTCTCTCAGGTCATTATTATTCTGAACACTAGAGGACAGCATCCACATGCATTCAGAGTCAGTGTGTGTCAAACATTCCTGAACACTTCCATCCAAAGATCACTTCTATAATCCAGATTAGAGTTGATCATGCAGTTATATAAACTGGCGTGTGATTAGATGTCTCATGTGACTGTAGTTTAGTTTGGGCCTTAATTAGAACTGCTCACACTTCAATAAACCAAATCCAAAAGCATCAGATAAATTAGTCCACATACTTTATTGTGCCAAGACTTTGGAAGGAGGCTTGCACTTTGGATAGTACAAACTGACAGATAATAAGGATGCAGTTTGAACTGGATATCTATGCATTTCACCCACTTTTTGTTTTTATCCTTCTCTTTTCCATTTGATTGACACTTTAATTACCTGCTTATGCTTGCCTTCTTTAGAAAATCACTTCTGAAAGACATTAGTGGGTGGAAAAGAATAAATGAATCATGTAAACATGTCAGAAATAGCCAAATGAAGTTCCCCTCTTTATTTCCTGTTGACATTCCTCGTGGTATAAAACACTTTCACTGGCGAGGTGGAATGAGGAAAACGCTGTCGTTTGCTCTCATTATCAGCTTAAACTAATATTTACAGTCCTTGTTTGTTCACTATCTATTGTTTATGAAATTGAGACGGGTGATTATATATTAACCCTTAAGCAAACTCATGTGGAGTTAAGAAATGTTAACTATATCCAAAAAGCAGATTCATAAAGTAAGAGCAACTGATGATTATTTGTCCAGAGTTCATACAGAGTTTTTGATGGCAGGTGTTGGTATATCTGAGCACAGTTTGAGATCATTTCTGAAGATAGAGAGATTAGATGTGTGAGGTTACGGTCTTTTTCTCTGGAGAAACACCTGAGAAGCAGGAGCTCTCTGTTTCTTCTTGGATGTCTAAGAAAACAAAGGACTAGTTCTTCATGTTAATTCAATTTTCTAATTAGCTACTGACTAATCGAAGACTTGTGAAGCAGAGAAACCCCTGTGTGAGATTGAGGTCTGTTTTACGTTAGTCAGTCTTCTGAAGGCCGTGCTGAGTCTCTCTATCCTCTGTGCGTCTGATGTCATGAACATGTGACCTGTGCATCGATGGACTCAAGGTTTATGACGTATGATAAGATTTACAGGGTTTGGATGAGTGTGAACTTTGTTCATTCTTACAGAACAGCTGACATGCAAATGCAGCTTAAAAATGGCAACGAATATTGAATAAAGAGCGTATAATAAATCTATCCATCCATCCGTCTGTCTATCATCATCCATCCATCCATCCGTCTATCATCCATTCATCTGTCTATCCATCTCTCTGCCTATCTATCAACCATCCATCTACCTACCCACCAATCCTTTCTATCCTTTTATCCATCCATCTACCTATCCACCAATCCTTTCTATCCTTTTATCCATTCGTCTACCATCCATCCACTCATCTGTCCATCCATACCTCTTTCTATTGCCCATCCATCCATCCATCTACCATCCATCCATCCATCCATCCATCTATCCATCCATCCATTCATCTGTCTACCATCTCTCTGCCTATCTATCAACCATCCATCCTACCTATCACCAATCCTTTCTATCCTTTTATCCATCCATCCATTGTCTACTATCCATCCACTCATCTGTCATCCATCCTCTGTCTATTGCCCATCCATCCATCCATCTCCATCCATCCATCCATCATCTGTCTATCCATCTCTCTGCCTATCTATCAACCATCCATCCACCCACCAATCCTTTCTATCCTTTTATCCATCCATTACCTATCCACCAATCCTTTCTATCCTTTTATCCATTCTCTACCATCCATCCACTCATCTGTCCACCCATATCCTCTTTCTATTGCCCATCCATCCATCCATCTACCATCCATCCATCATCCATCCATCTTCTATCCATCTCTCTGCCTATCTATCAACAATCCATCTACCTATCCACCAATCCTTTCTATCCTTTTATCCATACTTTGTCTATCCATCCACTCATCTGTCCATCTATCTTTCTATCCATCCATCCATTCATCTACATCCATCCATCCACTCATCTGTCTCCATCTCTTTCTATTGCCCATCCATCCATGCCATCCATCCCATATCCATCCATCCATCCATCCATTTGTCTACTATCCATCCACTCATCTGTCCATCCATACCTCTTTCTATTGCCTATCCATCCATCCATCCATCCATTTGTCTATCCCATCCATCATCTGCCCATCCATCCTCCGTTTCTATTGCTCATCCCATCCATACATCATCTGTCTGTCATCCATTCCTCTGTCTATCCATCTCTCTGCCTATCTATCAACCATCCATCTAACTACCCACCAATCCTTTCTATCCATCCGTCCATCCATCCATTTGTCCATCCATCCACTCATCTGCCCATCCAAACCTCTTTCTATTGCTCATCCATCCACTCATATCTCCACTCATCTGCCCATCCAAACCTCTTTCTATTGCTCATCCTCTCCATTTGTCTATTCCATCCACTCATCTGCCCATCCAAACCTCTTTCTGTCTATTCTCATCCACCATCCTGCCATCCGTTTGTCTAAACCTCTTTTTATATGCATCCACTCATTTGTCTACTATCCATCCACTCCATCTGCCCATCCAAACCTATTTCTATTGCTCATCCATCCTCTTTGTCTATTCCATCCACTCATCTGCCCATCCAAACCTCTTTCATCATCCATCCATCCATTTGTCTACTATCCATCCACTCATCTGCCCATCCAAACCTCTTTCTATTGCTCATCCATCCATCCATTTGTCTACTATCCATCCACTCCTGCCCATCCAAACCTCTTTCTAAACTTGTTCTCCATCCATCCATTTGTCTATCCATCCACTCATCTGCATTTGTCTATACTCTTTCTATCTCATCCATCCATCCATCTCTATTTGTCTACTATCCCACCATCTGTTCATCCTACCTTTTCTATTACTCATCCATCCATACATCCATCTGTCCGTCTGTCATCCATCATCTGTCTACCATCTCTCTGCCTATCTATCAACCATCCATCTACCTACCCACCAATCCTTTCTATCCATCCGTCCATCCATCCATTTGTCTACTATCCATCCACTCATCTGCCCATCCAAACCTCTTTCTATTGCTCATCCTCTCCATTTGTCTATTCCATCCACTCATCTGCCCATCATCCTCTTTCTATCCATCCATCATACATCCATCTGTCCGTCTGTCATCCATTCATCTGTCTATCCATCTCTCTGCCTATCTATCAACCATCCATCTACCTACCCACCAATCCTTTCTATCCATCCGTCCATCCATCCATTTGTCTACTATCCATCCACTCATCTGCCCATCCAAACCTCTTTCTATTGCTCATCCATCCATCCATTTGTCTACTATCCATCCACTCATCTGCCCATCCATACCTCTTTCTATTGCTCATCCATCCATACATCCATCTATCCTTCCATGCATGTCTATGTTTACATGCGTATGATAACAGTAGTTTCGTGTGGTTTGCAGATGACACTCTGTATTTAAGTAAAGGTAATTGTCCTGCGGCTTTGCTGAGCGTCTTGAGGTGTGGTTCAGTTCAGTAATGCCAGATAAACCTTGTGAACCCGGTATTTAGAGTTTGACCTGAGGACAACATTACGAATAGCTCATATCACCACACACACACACTAATAATGCTGACTAGACTCTTCACGGCTTGCATAAAGTTTATGACATCACAGAGATTGTCTTCATGCACTATGAACGCTCTATATGTGATATCTAGAAGGGAATGACCTCTGGAAGACAAATATTACATTTAGTATTTGCTTGGATTTATTTACAGATTTTATTTCTATAAAACACATCAGAAGTTCTTAAAGGGATAGTTCATCCAAAAATGATAATTCTTATGAAAAAGCGGAATTTAATCACCACCTCCTATCAAGTGTAGCATATTATACATTATTATGTTTTGAGCTGATACCTTAAAAAATATTATTTAAAAAATGCAGTACAGAAATATCCTATATGCATTTACTAATAAAAATATAGCATTTAAATTCAAAGACGGTAGCTACATCAAAAGCCTTACACCGTGTCCACACTACACGCGACGCGACACGCGATAAAAGGTATCTTTTCCATGTTAAGCCGGGCTTACACTGTGCGATTTTTAAAAAGTCCTTTAGGATTGTACTTGTCAGACTGTACGAACATGATGATCATGTCATACTGCGGGATCTCAGTTGTCATTAATGTCAGACTGTATGACAGTCAAGACGAGTTAAAAACGGGTGCACGCAAGAAAACTTGTCCAGAGTTTTACATTATCAACCCATACACGTTCGGTTATTGGGAACTGCGTTGCACACGGGACCGAAATGTTGGCTATCATGAAAAGTATATGAATGGTGGCAATACCGGCGTATTTAAGAAGAATAGTGTATCTCTACACACCCACATGAAAACAGCACCGCAAGCAGTGTTTATATAGAAAAGGCAACATATCAGATTAATTCGTGAGCGGAGGACGGAAGCCCCGGAGTTTATGGCTGATAGAATAATTATCTAGCATTAATTCTGCTCATAGCTTGTCTTGAAAAATGAAGACGGTTTGAGTTTCAGCGTAGGAGATGTCACACTGCAGGACTGTGCGCCAAATCTTCTGACACTGCCAGAATTTCGTCGGAGGTGAAATTTGATCGCAACAGTCATTAATCGGCTGTCGGTGAACATGTCAAACCAGCGATCAAAGACTACAGATTTTAGCCAAGGATTATAAGAATCTTTTAGGATTTTCTAAATTTGTCTCAGACGACCAAATCGTGGCCAAAATCGCACAGTGTGAGCCGGGCTTTAATCGGATTTTCTGTCCCGACTAGCCACGACGGCGACACGCAAAATGTCTAATTTAGAAACGGTTTCTATTTCCGCGACGTCGCGGCTGGAACAACAACATACAAACTAATGACAGTGATATCTCAGGTACTGATTATGTGCTTTATTCAAACTTAAGCGTGTCTAATATGAATTTGAATATCAGTCTGCATGACCGTTATAGCCATACTGAAAGCAACAACAGATAGTTACGTTGTCAATGTGTAATAACATGTTAAAACTGTGAACTCAGTGCGAACCAACAAGCATATTCCATGACAAAGATGGTCTCATTCACTCAGTATGTACTTTTAATAATGTTAAAAAGGTTTAATATTTATGAATTATATTATAAACATACTCATTTCGTCGCGAGAGCAGTGCGCTCCCAGGGAGAGCCCGCCCACACACTCTTCTGATTGGCTGTGATGTTTGATTGATTCTGTCGCGTCGCGTGTAGTTAGGACACGGTGTTGCGTCTCATCTAGAGTGAACTGAATTATTGATTTATGTTGATGAATGAGAAAGAATGTGCAATTTGTAGAAAATGTGCAAAAGTTTTCTTTGCTTTAAGGTGCACAAAGTTAATTTTCCATTTAAGTGTAATTTAAAAAAATGAAGGTGTTCCTTATGAAAACACATAGGGCTGCACTGATTGTACATTTCTTATGTTCCAGCAGTTACACAGACAGATAAATAAAAATAAACGCTCCCTATTCACAGCCCTATTTGGTCTTCATACAAGGACAAGAGCAGCAAAATGCCCCAACCGCTCAAAAGTCCCAGATTCTGCAGGAGAAATATCAGCCAAGGTCTTTTAGTGTCCACGTGAATCAGAGTGGGAAGCTAGAGGACAAAAACAGAGTCAGCGCAAACACTGACTGATGAACACGCTGAGAAGTTTGAAAGAGAAAACTGTTCACAGCTTGAAAATATTTTCCACTGAATAGACTGTGACGTACCATGTCTGCCAGACCAACGTACAGAAAGAGTCCGGCGGAGACGGCCGAAATCCACTCCTGAGCAAGTGTTTCTGTGGAGACGGACAGCGCGATGTACAGACCGACGAAGGAGGTGAGAGAGCTGCCCACGTTCAGCAGCAGAGCCCGCTTGACCGACAAACCGCAGTGCAACAGGACCGCGAAGTCCCCTGAGAAAATATATTCAGATGAAGCACATAGGAAAGAAAGACCATTATTGAGATCTCTTTAATGCTATTAAACAAATGGAGACTTTTCAGGGGCCGGATTCAAGAAATATCTTCTTAACTTCCATTTTCTTCTTATTTTTTTACTTAAGAAAAAAGTTAAGAATAATTCCCAAAAATATTCTTAAGAATATTCTTATCTTTTTTTTCATAAGATTGTTCTTAAGACAAAACTTCAATTCAATTAAAATTCTTGAAAAGAATCTTCTTAAAAATCATCGTAAAGAACTTCTTAAATTTAGGACAGCTTGTTTTAAATCCCAAACAGTAGGAATTATTTAATACGTTTTTTTGGGTTACTTCAAATTAATTGTTATATTTAAGCATTACAACAACATTAGCAACATAGAATACACAGTAGGACTAATAATGGGGATGTGCACGAGTGACAGGGATGCTAATGTAAACAATGATCGGTCATGATTAGCCGATCTGTGACGCTACTTTTAGCTGACTTCAAAACTCAGTAGCAACTCTACAAAAACAAGTCAGATAGGGAGATTTAATTGGAAGATTTATTTTAGCTTATAAATACGACAGAGGCTGCATCCGAAAGCGTTCGACTTTATAGAAACAGCGTAACGGTTTAATGATCTACAACAATATAGAACAGTTTTGGTGATATTAAATGTATATAATTCCCACACAAAAATTTCGCAAGCAAATAACACCAAAAGTGCAAAAAGTTAGTCAAAATATACATTTATACACAAACTAACCACCAAGCGTACTTTCAGACGCCATCTTTATTTTTTAGCTCAACCGAAAAGATCGCTACAGCTCGAGACAGACTGTTCAAAAACACGCCGCATTAAAAACGTGAAGCTGAGCGCCAGTAAAAGCCGCGACAATAAAGTCCGTGCTTATTATGATTATGAGGGTAATCTGCAGGACGCACAAAAAGACTATAAAGGGTGAGTTTATCAGTGCGTCATGTATTCACTCAGATAAAGACATTTCATTCGTAGTTTCTTCTTAAGAAAAAAATGAAGATGTTCTTAAGAATATATTTGAGAACTTAAGAATTTTTTCTAGAATTGCACTTAAGAACATTCTTACGAACTTCGTGGAATTTATCTTAAGAAACGTCTTAACTTATTTCTGTAGAAGATTTTCGTGAATCCGGCCCCAGATGCTTGAACTCTTAAGAAACTTAGAACAAAGAAAACCGAGCCTACATATTTCTTTTGATAAATTCCCAGCATTTGTCCTTTTGTTTTGCATTATCATGAAAATAATGTCAAAATTCAAACAAACAAGCAACAATGTAATGATTCGAAAATAAGCTTTTCTTTCCAAAATAAAGTGCATCATTTCTTTCTTTCTTTCTTTTTTTGGAGTGAAATGTGGAATTGCTTAACAGTTTTTGTGAAATATTAAGTCTCCTGAGCTAAATAGAGCAATTGCTAAGCCATTATTTAGCTCTATTTAGCTAAGGAGACTTAAAATTTCACAAAAACTGTTAAACAATAATCAGTAAGTGCAAAAGGAAGAAAAACATCAGTCAAAAAAAAAACACTGATGGAATAAATCAAATTAATTTAAAAATAAATAAGTAAACACTACTCCATTTGAACATATTAAACCATAAACATGTTATAAATCAAAAATCATTAATTGAGTTTAGTGTTATTTTATTACCCTTTGTAATAAAATATATTTATAGTTTTCATTGTTAAATTGAAGTTTTTAATTTGAGTTTTATTTTATTTTAGTACTTCAACTTAAATTAAATGAAAATATTTTTTTTAACTGAAATATAAATGAAACATACAATTTAGCCAAATAGCTGATTAATTTTTTTTTTTTTATTTCTGTTAATATTTATTTTATTTCAAGCAATTTTTTTTTTTTACATTTGAGTTTTAGTTAACAATAATAACTGTGGTTTAATGATTAATACTTGAAAATGTATTTGTTTGTACGCAGGAGAAGCACACCGCAGGATTAATCAGTCCCTTCATTCTGTGCTCATGAGGGCAAATATCATGAATGTGCAGAAAGCATGAGGCAATTATAATCTAGTGGGGTGCGGTTATGAACTCAGAAGTATCTAATCTGTGTTTATCATCGTGACTCACATCAGGAAACCTGAAGAGACTCTTTATGAAACCACTGCTCAGATGTTTCCACAAAGTCCTTCAGCAGCGACTAACAGCTAGTCAGCACTTGTTTTTCTCAGAACAAATACTCTTCCTCTATAGACGCTTTCACCGGCAACAACATAAACAAACGTTACTGCGCATGCGCGTGTTTGTGGCCCTAACTTAACTTCCGGTAGACATCCGAATAGAATCAATAACAACAGCTAAGTCCCTCTGGAGGAGATTATTTTTAAGCAAAATATGTTTGCCTTTCGTAAATCAGACGGACTGATATGCAGCGAGAACTACTTGGACGGACTTATTACAAAATGCAAATTCACTCTCTGCCAGCAGGAGACGCTTAAAAGCGGTGAAATAACGTTAATGTTAGAGGTTTACCGCCCGGTAACGGCTGTAAACTGAGCTTACAAATGCTGCTTTATCAGACATATAACATGAAGTTGAAATTAAAAATGACATCAAACATTCTAAAGACAGTGTTTGCTTCAGAAATACAATGATATATCTCGTTTAGATTTTAACGTGCATTACGTGCTCGTGTTTATTCAACAAAGCCTTTTGGAAAAGTTTTGATATTGTGGTGGGTCGCCACAAATAAATGTATGTATGTGAAACACATCCCCACAGCACAACAACCTGAGCCCAACTTCATTACTCATCACTTTAACTGTGTTTGTAGCCGGGCGCAACTAACTAGACCCGATATACAAACACAGACCGGAAGTTAACTTCGGTCCGGGCGCGTGCGCACGATGAAACCGTCTATATAGCACACTTTTAACAAATACTTTTATTCAGCAAGGATCAAGTGACAGTAAAACATTTTTTCAAATATTTCACAAATGATCATGAAAAATTAAATGTGTTCCCACATAAAAATACGAAACAGCACAACTGCTTTCAACATTGATAATAATCAGAAATGTTTCTGGAAGTCAGCGAAGTCAGTGTCTTAGAATATTCTGGAAAGATCATGTGACTCTGAAGACTGGAGCACTTATTTCCATCACGATGCTCCCTAGATGTGCAGTAGACAGGAAGGCAGCTCACTATGTGTTGTAGTTTATGTATGTGTCTATATTAATGTCAAACAAGCACAATGACGCTCACCTAACTCATGCGGCAGCTCATGGCAGAGCACAGCCAGAGACGTGGCCAGACCGGACCGCCACGAGATGGAGAACGCCGCGCCGATCGCCAGACCGTCCGCAAAGTTATGGATGCCGTCTCCAATGGTGATCATATAGGGAAGCAAACGCTGCTCTGAGGGACAAGAGAAGACAACGATGACATTCATTCAACCTTTAGTGGCCTGATTATCCAATGGGCATTATGGACGGGCCCAGGGGCCCATGCGCACTTGAGGCCCAAGCGAGGGGAAGAAAATCTATTTGGAGCAACTCCAGCTACCAACGTCTGGTTGATATTCAAGATGAAAAAAGATGCATTCATTTCAGCGTCTCCAGTGGTGTAAGCAGTAGAGCGTCAGGCTCACAGATGTATTTTTTGACGCAATCGACCCGGGTTCGAATCCGAAGTTTGCCGAGCTATATAATTTACTGTACACCAGGGATGGGCAACTGGCGGTATACGGCCCGAAATGTCTTTTAGTATGTCCGCTGGATCATATTAGACTCGGATGATCAATTATAAAGCATTCGAAAAGTCCGTCACATAAAGATTGCTTTACGCCAGAGTTTATGATGTTAATACTATCTCCAACCAGAAGAGGTCGCTAGTTTCCAGCTGCTCACCTTATTAATTACAGCGTAGTAGGACGTGCACGCTAATGTAAACATTCACTAACATTAGCCAACAATAAATGGAAAACTGAACAGTATTTTCCAGTCAAGATGGTATCTTTTGACCAAGTTTAAGGGATATAAATCCTATATTTTTGAAATCTGTATTTTTATTTAAATCGCCATCACACCAGGCGCCAGAGTTGAACTTCGCTCAAATTTCAAAGGTAAAATTCATAGTCAACAAAACCTTTTTGCCAAATGCATGACAGAAATGTTTGCACTGAACTATGTTCTAAGGGTTCTTACAAAGTCTTTAGTTTAATTGTTTAAATTTAAGGTCATGAAACTCTTAAATGGTACAAAAGTCTTAATTCTAAGAGGTCCTAAATTTGGGAACGGAAAGACAAGAATTGCTATATAGATTAATAATGCGATTACATTTAAACAGGCTAGGATTTCACTGAATAAGTTTTGTGTACTGCTGTTACCAGGGAAAGCGCTATATTTCTGCAGTTATGAAAGCAAAACCTTCATTTTCAATAAGCACATCTGCTATTTTTGCTTTTATTTAAACAATTTAGTCACGAACTATATAGTTATTTATTATTTTGATAATTGATTGATAATAATTATTTAAATTAATATAATAACTGATACGTTTGACTCATCCCTTTTCTTAAAAATAGTTTAAGTGAAGTGCAGGTCTTAAAAAGGTCTTAATTTTTTTTTTAAATAACTGGTTATATTATGGAAGCATTTGGAATAAAACTCGTTTTTTCTGAATAAGCCCTTTTGAACTGTAGGCTATTTTTTGTATCTTAGGTTATTTTGAGAATGTTCTGTAGGCCACTAACAAAACATGGGACCTCTGTAAAATAGTGTTTTTACAGTTCAAGTGAGATTGGCTTGTTGGGGTAATATTGCTGTCAACTGACAACAAAGTTTCCCTTCTGAATTAGCATAACTGCACACGTTTTATAGTAAATAATATTTTATAGTACATAAAAGAAAAACGCTGGCCCTCATCACTATCAAAGCTGCTCATCA